>QANX01004567.1:87150-117174 GCA_003254975.1 Ochetophila trinervis
GCACGGATCAAACACAACTTTTTTTTTTTTTTTGGAATCAAAGTATTATTAACGAAGAACACAAAGAAATTGAAAACAAAGATAGATAGGTACTTATCTCAACCAATGCTCTGATACCAATTGATGCGGAACCCCAAGATTAAAGAATCTGAAACCCCAAACACACAAGAAATATTGAACAATAATTGGAATACAAGAACCCGCCCTACCAAACCCTTAGATAACTTGTATCTAAAAATGTGGATTACAAGGCTAGGGAAATAGAAGAATAATCGCCACAAAGTATTTCTACTTTGATAAGATAATTCAACTCCTAATGCAACAAGAAGAAGAAATTGATTCCTCACCTTGCAAGAACACTCCTGGGAGCAATAGGAAAATTAATTCTCTCAATTGATTAAAAACTCAAATCTGTCTTACAAACTAGTAACCCCCCCTTTATATAGATATTAGGGTTAGGTTAAGAATCAATCTATACCATAAAGTAATTAGGAAAGTAATCCTAAGAAAATTAGGAAAGTAATCCTAAGGAAACGAAGGAACTTCAAAGGCAAGTGGAGGAGCTTTTGGCATTAGGATATGTGCGGGAAAGCTTAAGCCCATGTGCTGTACCGGTGTTGTTGGTTCCTAAGAAGGATGACACGTGGAGGATGTGCGTGGATTGCAGAGCCATCAACAAGATTACGGTAAAGTATCGTTTCCCTATACCTAGGTTAGATGACATGTTGGATGAATTGCATGGTTCTTGTGTGTTCACTAAAATAGACTTGAAAAGTGGATACCACCAAATTAGGATGAAACCTGGGGATGAATGGAAAACTGCATTTAGGACTAAGTATGGTTTATATGAATGGTTAGTTATGCCATTTGGCTTGACTAATGCGCCTAGTACCTTTATGAGACTAATGAACCATATCCTAAGAAATTTTATTGGGAAATTCGTGGTTGTCTATTTTGATGACATTTTGATTTATAGTAAAAATCTAGATGACCATGTAGAGCATGTTAGGGCAGTTTTAGAAGTTCTTAAGGAGGAAAAGTTATTTGCCAACCTTAAAAAGTGTACTTTTTGCATTGATCGACTAATATTTCTTGGCTTTGTTGTGAGTGCACGTGGTGTTGAGGTTGATGAGGAAAAGGTGAAGGCTATCCGAGAATGGCCCACACCTAAGAGTGTTTCTGAGGTAAGAAGTTTTCATGGACTAGCTGGGTTCTACAGAAGGTTTGTGAAGGACTTTTCTACCATAGCGGCACCATTGAATGAGATTGTCAAAAAAGAGGTAGGGTTTAAATGGGGTAAGGACCAAGAGGTAGCTTTTCAAACTCTAAAAGATAAGTTATGTTCTGCTCCTATTCTTGTATTACCTAATTTTGACAAAACTTTTGAAATTGAATGTGATGCTTCTGGGATTGGTATAGGTGCTGTTTTATTGCAGGAAAAACGTCCCATAGCATATTTTAGTGAGAAATTGAATGGAGCTCAACTCAACTACTCGACGTATGACAAAGAGTTGTATGCCCTTTTCCGTGCTTTAGAGGTGTGGCAGCATTACTTGTTCCCGAAGGAGTTTGTGATTCACACTGATCATGAGTCGTTGAAGCATATCAAGGGGCAAGGAAAGCTCAACAAGAGGCATGCACGATGGGTTGAGTTCATAGAGACCTTTCCGTACGTGATTTGTTACAAGCAAGGTAAGGAGAATGTGGTGGCCGATGCTTTGTCTCGGAGGTATGTCTTAATCACTACTCTTACTTCTAAGCTCTTGGGTTTTGAACAATTAAAAGACATGTATGCTAGTGATGATGATTTTGGTGAAATATATGCTGCATGTGAAAATGGTGCTTTTAATAAATTCTATAAACATGAAGGATTTCTGTTTCGTGGACATAGGATATGCGTGCCCAATTGTTCGATTAGAGAATTGCTTGTTAGAGAGTCACATAGTGGTGGTCTCATGGGGCATTTTGGTGTGCATAAGACCTTAGATATTTTATCTGAACATTTCTTTTGGCCACACATGCATAGAGACGTTGAAAAAATATGTGCTAAATGTATTGCATGTAGACAGGCTAAATCTAGGTCTATGCCACATGGTTTGTACACCCCTCTTCCTGTGCCAACGGAACCATGGGTTGATATCTGCATGGATTTTGTTCTTGGGTTGCCGAGAACTAGGAAGGGTCGTGATAGTATATTTGTTGTTGTGGATAGATTTAGTAAAATGGCGTACTTCATTGCTTGCCATAAAACTGACGATGCAACAAATATAGCTGACTTATTCTTTAGAGATGTAGTGAGATTGCATGGGGTACCTAGGACAATAGTCTCGGATAGAGATGTCAAGTTCTTGAGTCACTTTTGGAAAGTTTTGTGGGGAAAGTTGGGTACTAAGCTTTTGTATTCTACTACTTGTCATCCACAAACCGATGGACAAACGGAAGTGGTGAATAGAACTTTAGGTGCTTTACTGCGTTCTGTAGTTGGTAAAAACTTAAAATCTTGGGAAGATTGTTTGCCTTTTCTTGAATTTGCTTATAACCGTACTATTCATTCTTCTACTGGATTTTCACCATTTGAGATTGTATATGGCTTTAATCCTTTAACTGTATTGGATTTGATGCCTTTACCTTTGAGTGAACTTGCTAACTTAGATGGACAAAAGAAGGCGGACTTAGTTAAAGCTATACACGAGAAGGCCCGACTACAGATTGAGAAGAGGAATAAGTTAACTGCGCAAAAGGCTAATAAAGGGCGCAAACAAGTGATATTTGAACCAGGTGATTGGGTTTGGGTACATTTGAGGAAGGAAAGGTTTCCTAACAAAAGGAAGTCTAAGTTGGATGCTAGAGGTGATGGACCTTTTCAAGTGCTCGAGAGAATCAATGACAATGCATACAAGATTGATCTTCCAGGTGAGTATAATGTGTCCGCATCATTTAATGTTGCTGATCTTTCTCCTTTTGACATGGATGCAGATTCGAGGACGAATCTTTTTGAAGAGGGAGGGAATGATGTGGGCATCGAGCGCTCTTCTAGAATGGATGTTCGTGATAAGGACATTACGTTGCCAAGTGGACCAGTGACGCGTTCTCGAGCTAAGAAAATCAAAGAGGGAATGCTTGGACTTGTGAAAAGAATTATGGATGAAGATCGATTCAAGTTTCCAAATGATTTGAACACTTTTCCGAGGCCTAATGATGATTTAAGCATGTTGTCCAACCAAGGGATGAAAGTCGTAATGATGCTCGAGAGTTGCGGAGACGAAACGGCATCATTTTAAAAATAAACAACTTAGAATGGCAATTTCGTAATTTAGCTATTTTCGGATTATAATGGCAGTTTTGTAATTATTTCTATTTTCGGATTATTTTTATTTAGGGTTAGTTTTTAGCCTTAGGATTACCTTCCTAATTTCCTTAGGATTACTTTCCTAATTTTCTTAGGATTAGTTTCCTAATTACTTTATGGTTTAGATTGATTCTTGATCTAACCCTAGTCCTTATATAAAGGGGGATCAATTCTTTTGTAAGAGAGATTTGAGTTTTTAATCAATTGAGAGAATTAATTTTCCTATTGCTCCCAGGAGTGTTCTTGCAAGGTGAGGAATCAATTTCTTCTTCTTGTTGCATTAGGAGTTGAATTATCTTATCAAAGTAGAAATACTTTGTGGCGATTATTCTTCTCTTTCCCTAGCCTTCTAATCCACGTTTTTAGATACAAGTTATCTAAGGGTTTGGTAGGGCGGGTTCTTGTTTTCCAATTATTGTTCAATATTTCTTGTGTGTTTGGGGTTTCGGATTCTTTAATCTTGGGGTTCCGCATCAAATAGTTTCCATACAT
Organism: Ochetophila trinervis; assembly: GCA_003254975.1. NCBI lineage: Eukaryota > Viridiplantae > Streptophyta > Magnoliopsida > Rosales > Rhamnaceae > Ochetophila > Ochetophila trinervis. The sequence continues at coordinate 90,992 of QANX01004567.1, forward strand.
TAAATCTGCGCGCATACACACACATATATATAAAATAAAGCATTCACATCGAGTCTGACCTAATAGTTTTAACATTAAATTTTTTTATTAGCTATTAATTGCTTCAATTTTTGGCATATAAAAATTCAATAAACGACCTTTAGCATACAAAAAAAAGAGTCAATTAATGTTCTAACATAGATAATGACATACTAAAGTTTTATACAGTGAATGTAAACTTCATAGGGACTCTATCAATTGTAAATGCATTTTCAAATTTGGACCATTTAAGCGATCCAATGTTTAACAAAGAAGTCTTGATGGAAACCATCTCACCAAGTCAACCTAATTGTTTTTGCATTACTTTTTTTTTCTCTCTTCAATTGCTAGGATTTAAAAATATATTAAATAGCTAATATGAATTTGGTGACATACTAAAATTTTATTTAGAGAAGGTAAATCTTGTAAGCACTCAGTCAAATATAAATAAATTCTCAAATCTTAACTCTTAAAGCTACCCAATAGTCAATAAATCATATCTTAATGGTAAAACTATCATATTGACAAGATATGATCATGACTGATATTTAAAATGTATTTATTTAGTGAAGCTGAACCATGTAGGGACTCGGACAACTATACATGCATTTTCAAATTTCAGCCTTTTAAGCGATCCAATGTTTATCAAAGAAGTCTTGATGAAAATTATCTCACCAAGTCACCCTAATCGCCCTAATTGTTTTACAATTTTTTATTTTCCGTTCAATTGCTAGGATTTAAAAATCAATTAAATAGCTAATATGGATTTGGTGACATTTTATTTAATGATGGTAAATCCTGTAGGACTCAGTCAAATATAATTGAATTTTCAAATCTCAACTCTAAAAGTAACCCAATGGTTAATAAATCATGTCTTGATGGTAAAACCATCATATTGACCTGATATGATCATGATTGATATTTAAAAATGTATTCATTGTTCACTAAACCTTGCAAAGTTCATTTTTTAAATAAAACTTTTGTACGTCACTAAATCCATATTAGATTATTACTTATTTTTTAAATTTTAATCATTGAAACGATCTAAAGACTAATAAAAAGATATGATAGTAAAACTTTCATGTTGACCTTACTTGAATCTATTTTTCTCTCTTTATATATATATATATATAGTCAGGCTACTATCAGGTATATTTGAAATTTATTACATTCAGGTATGAAACTTAAAAGCTATGATTAAGTGATAAATAAAAAATAAGTGGATAAATACGCCATCTAGAGTTTTTAGGAATTTGAATCACTTATCCTTTTATTTATGATTTAATCTTAACATTTAAATTCTATACTTGATTATAACAAATGTCTGATAATAACCTTACTATATATCACTCAGGCTACTATAAAGTATATCTGAAATTTATTATGTTTAGGTATGAAATTGAAAAGCTAGGATTAATTGATAAATAAAAAATATGTAGATAAATACGCCATCAAAAATTTTTAGGAATCTAAATCACTTAATCATGTATTTAAGATTTAATCTTAACCTTTAAATTATATACTTGAACAAAAAAAAATGTTAGATATATTTGATAGTAATCTGACTATATATATATATATATATGAGTAACTAGTTCGTGCTTGTGCGATGTATGGAAAACTTTATTATTAAAAATGTAATAATTAATATAAAATTTTGAAAGAAATTAAAAAGTTTAATTTTCTAATTAATTTTTGTTAAAATGTAAGATGTGCAAAACTTTTAAATCTTCTCAAAAATATATATTTTGTCAAAATTGAATTGCACGAATAACATTGTTAACTTGAGTATGTTTCGACAGCATAAGAGAAAATTACTATAAGATATGCTGATAAAATAGAAAGAAAATAAAAAATTAACATAATTCTCTTAAAATTTATTTATTTATTTCGTGTGAGACACTTTCCGTATATTATTATCTTGCAAAGGAATGTAATAATGACTTTTGATACTATACCAAACAACAGAAGCATTTATGGAAATAGAAAACAACAATTATTAAGGCAAAAATATTATATTTCAGAATCTAATGAATCATCATTTGGAAGAGTTCTAAGTGCTCATTAGGAATGTGAAATGATAATTTTTCTATAGATGGCTTTTTATGATTTATATAAAAACTAAAAATTATCCAAACAACATCATAAGCTCATACAAACTTGCAGTCAAAGTATATTTAGATCTCACCAAAAATTTATTCATTATCTAGATTATAAAATGGAGAAGTGTCACAATATTATGTTTATACTTGAATATTACAACTATTATATTTGATTTTCTTTACCTAAAAATAATAAACAATTTTATTTTCCAAAAAAAATGATTTTATTAATCAAAAGAAAAAAAATCAACCATATATGATTTTATTCACCAAAAAGAAATTATTTGATTTATTGATACAAAAAAATTATTCTATTTGATTATCTTTTAGCAATTAAAGATATGAACTAAAACATTTTTGCATTGCATTCTTTTTGAGTAATTGGCTATAAGCTACAGATAAAAACTTACATGCACTCATATTCATAATATATATATATATATATTACATGCACTCATAAAACATCGCGTTATAGCCTAACTTATATGCATAAGCTACCATTTTTTCAAATTAAAATGAAAATTAACTATAGAGTTGTAGCTTTTTGTTTTTTTCATTTTATATATATATCTTCGAAAGAAGTAACAGAAATAACTAAGATATGAAAATTTATAGAAGTTATTGATTTTTTTCTTTCAGTTTTAGTATATTTAGATTTCATCGTAAACCTCACCATTATTTAGGTTATAAAATGTGACAGTGACCTTGTCATGTCCTTTTATTAATGTAATTGAACATATACTTCATAGATCGTGTCTGGTTACACTATTCCACATTGATGTGCGAATTATACTTCAACAAAAGAGTTGGATTGTATGGGACTACAAATATGTTATCCAACTTGGTGTCATTCTTCTCGATAAGCATTCCAATATCTCTCATTTAATATACTTAATAGCCATCATTGTCAGTGGTAGTGGTATTAACAAACTTATCTGGATAACGCCTTCCACATTTCCCATCAACCATGCAAGGAGAATTCTTATTTTGAGCTCCACAAAGGCCATGTATCATATGATGTTAAACAATGCAGATATTTAACCATCTATGCTTTTTCAAGAAGGAATTTTATATTCAGACGTCAAGAATAAGAAGATATGTGCATGAGGCAAACCACGCTTCTGGAACTCAATAGTGTAAAGTACTGAAAAAATATAGCATATGTAAAATCAATAAGTAATAATATAAACAATCAAAATTAGTATGAATAGTTATGCGACTTCTAAACATTGTTAATCTGAAAGAAAGTAATAAATTATTCTTACTTGCATTAGTAATGCCAAATAACTTATTGGTCCATAGATTCTTTAAACACTCATTCAGTTTAATTTCAAAATTAAGATTTAAAATTTAAAATAGAAGATTTTGAAAATTTAGTGGAGATGATAGAGGATGGAAAGTTTTGAAAGAGTATAGATATAGATAAAAAATAATATAAATATAGATAAAAAAATATTATATGCAGTTTAAAAAGTAAAAATGGGTATATGGAATAGTAGAACGAGTTATTACATAATTTGCTGCATAACAAATTTTTATTTTTTGCAGTTTTTTGACTTCTAAGCATTGTTAATATAAAATAAATTAATAAACTATTCTTACTTGCATTAATAGTGCCAAATAACTTATTGGTCTGTATATCATTTAATAACTCACTCAGCTTAATTTCAAGTCTTCAAAATTAAAGTGAAAATTTTGAAAATTCAATGGAGAGGATAGAGGATGAAAAGTTTAGAAAGAGTATGAATTAAAAATAAAATAACATAAATATAGATAAAAAAAATTATTATTTACAATTACAAATGTAAAAAATAGAGATATGAAATAGTGGAAAAAGTTATTATATAATTTGCTATATAAGAAAATTATATATATATATATATATATATATATTTTTTGCTCTCTGTGAAATGAGCATAAAGAAATTAGAGAGGATTTTATATGATAATCTTAAATTTTATGGAGAAAGAAAAAGAAGTTTTTGTCCATATTTAAAATGTTTTATTAGATTTTAACTTCATAAATAAAATTAAAAAAATATAGATATATATATATATATATATATTTATGCATATAAATATATTGATCAAGCAGGGAAAAAATTGGAAATGATTTTATTAGATAATCTTAGCTTTTATGGAGAATGAAGAAGGAATTTTATCCATATTAAAGTATTTTATTAGATTTTAACTTTATAAATAAAATTAAAAAAATAGATATATAAATATATTGAATAAGCACGAAAAAAATGGAGAGTATTATATTAGATAATCTTAGATTTTATGGAGAATAAAGATCAATAAGTTTTTTTCAAGGCAGGAAAAATAATTAAAATATTTTATTAGATTTTAACTTTATAAATAATTAAAAAAATAAATAATATATATTGAATGAGCGGGAAAAAATTGGAGTGGATTTCAAAAGGAGTAAAGATTTAATAGATCATTATAAAATATAGATAAATTTGTCATTTAAGTTATTTATAACGTTTACTTTTTTTTCCTTCATTTTAATTTTTTCTTTGTTAGTTTCCTATCTCTATAATATACCTTTCAATTTAATTAATTGTCACAATTAATTAGTTGCTGCATTAATTCTTTTTAACATGATACTGTATATATAGTTAGTCTCAAATCAGACAATCTACGAATGTTACCAATTGAAACATTAAAAGATAAAAAATCAAAATCAATTTTATTTTTTATTTTTAATATTTGGAGTGAGAGATTTGAGAAAATAGTGGTATTTTATCATTGAATTGTTTTCATATTTTTATGGATTGGATTTCATTGATATAGTTTTTACTGCATGCCAGATTTGTATCCAATTAAAAATTTGCTAATATAAATTCATTCTTTATTATTATTCTTATATAATTAAATTTACTTGGATTTGTCATTGATTAATTTGTACTTTTTTTGGAAAAATAATTATCTTTTTTCGCAATTCAATTTGAATTATAACTATATAGATGCATTTTAAGTATTTAATATTTATTATATATTTAGTTATGATTTAATCACTTACTAGCATTAATTCTTTTCAACAATATATAATATTAATTTGACATATTTTCTTTTATATAATTAGAAGATTTATTTTGAGCTAGCTATTAATTTCTTAGACATATATGCAATAAGTTTATTCATATGTTTCTAAATAGGGCTCTTTTCAACAATATTTAATTAAATTTTAACTTTATAAACAAAATTAAATATATATATATATTGAATGAGCAAGAAAAAAAATTGAAGAAGATTTTGGAGAGAGTAGATTTTTAATAGATTATATAGATGATTTGGTAAGAACATGTTTCCAATATAGTGATGACATTGCCTTAGCAGATGGAAGAAAATTGGCAACAAATAGAAGGAAAATCAAAAGCCAATCAATCACCAAAACATGATCAATTACGTGCCACATCAAAGGAAGTCAGCCATGCTTAACAGTAACGTCTCTTCAAAGGAAAATATATGAAATAAATAGATATTGTTTAAATCTATATGACATAAATGCACAATCCATTCAAATATTTTACTGCAATGGTAATATGCACAAATGTTATTCATAGTTACTAATTAATTATATATTTTATTACGTATTTTTAGTTTTTGAACAGATTATATTTTTAAGGTAAATTTTACTTTTTTAAAAATTTAATAATGTTTGGCAGAGCCTCCAGAAGTAGACATTCACCTTGACAATGTCAAAACTACGTTAACTCAACATTCATTATAAACATTACCATTGGAGAGCATTTTTTCAAAATAATTTCTATATATGCTTATGTGACATGTTAATTTCAGCAATCCATGTTCCAAAACAAATCAAAAGCTCCAAAACAACAATTGCAATTCAACAAATAGAACCCATTCTTACAATTTAGTTATTCCATCAATGCACCAATTTAGTCTTTCTCAAACTGGATCTCGTGGATACTAATTTATACCAAATGGTGCCATTATTGTGCATTGTGGATACTAATTTATACCAAACAATGCCGTTTTCCTTGGGTTTAATCAAGGTTTCCTATTTTTTTTCTTCTTCATTTGCTCAAACTAGTATGACCTCCACGACGTCGTCGAAGTCCTTGGTTTCGGACCTGAGCATGTTTCTTTGCTGTTTGGCTCCAAAAACAAGCTAAAATCATGTCATTTGGCTACATGTAAGTAATATTTTTAGCTTTAGTTTGATTAGATGATTTTTTATGGTTTGAATTTAAGTTTTTTTATTTCAAAATTTGAGTTCGTAATATGCATATTTTGTAGTGATTTTCCGATGCGTTTATTGAGTGTTTGTGATTGGGTCTTGATTTTGACCCTTTTTTTTTAATATTTGTTCGTGGTTTTTAGGCATGGTAGGCTTTGGTGGTGGTTTGTGTGTGGGTGGTGGATGTTTTGAACTTGAGAGGCATATTCGATGTGGGTAGCTACGGGCTTTGGTGGAAGTTTTAAGTTGATAGGCATATTGGGTAGCTACTGATTTGTGTCGTCGGTGGTTGCAATTTTGAGCTTTGGCAACTCAATTTGTAAGTATAAATATGCATGCATATATATATATGAGTTGATATTTATTTACATATTTATAGTTTTTGTCTATCAACGTGTATGTTAATATGACTGGCTTATGTGTGAATTAGTAAAAAAATATATAAATAAATGAGATGGGCTTATGCATCGTTGTAAAAGTGAATTAGTATAATATATATGCAAATACGATGGACTTTTGTCCGTTATATTAGTACGTCGTTCATGCATGTCATTTAATTTGCACCATATTAGTATTTTTAACTATATAGGGATTTTTAAAATATGTAACATAATTTAATTAGTTAATATAACATAATTTTTAATAGTCTATATTTATTTTTATTACATATAAACATATGTTGTCATACATTAATTTCGCGTAGGTTTATAAAAAGATGGATAAATCATGGATAACAATGGATAGAAGAACAAAATTATTTGTTTGGAATGTGGGAATTTATACATTCACACTATTGAGGAAGTTAGAGGACATGTGTTTTTTAAAGGGTTTGATACAAGTTACCATAGATGAATTTTGCACGGAGAAGATTTGGAAAAGGATATAGATTTTATAAAAGCTAGAAAAGTGAATGTTGAAGTTGATGCTAATATGGGCATAGATGAAGATGATGAAGATGTTGTTGGCAATAATATTGACATGATGTATGCTGCCTGTGAGAATTTTGTGGATAATCCAGATGCATTTAAGAGTTTGTTGGAGGATGCAGAAAAAACCCTTGTATCCAAGTATGAATTATGAGAAAATACATTGTTGCCTAAAATATCGTATTTTGTATAGGAAACATTATGAAGAGCTTCAATCTTGTCCTATGTGGAGAATCTAGATGGAAGTCCAATGATGATGGAAGTAAGCATGTTAAGGTTCTAGAAATAGTGTTATGATATTTTCCACCCATTCCACATTTTCAAAAGATGTTTCAAAGTGTTGAGACGGCAAATAATTTAACTTGTATGCAAATGAAAGAGAGGTTGAAGTTAGGAAGTTAAGGCACCCTACAGATTCTCCATCATGGAAGCTAGTTGATCAATTATGGCTTGACTTTGCAAATGAATCTAGGAACTTAGGCTTGGAATTGCTATAGATGGAATTAACTCGCACAAGGATATGAGTAGTAAATACAATTGTTAACTAGTACTTACAGTTACATATAATCTTCCATCATGGATGTGTATGAAACGAAGGTTTATAATGTTGACTCTGCTAATTTATGGACCACACCAACTAAGTGAATGCATTGATGTTTATTTGCAGCCATTGATTGATGATTTGAAGAAGTTGTGGGTTGAAGGCGTTGACACTTAGGATGCCTATAGGAAAAAATACTCACAATGAATGCAATATTATTGTGGGCGATAAATGATTTTCCAACCTAACTTTTCTGGTCATGCCGTTAAAGGTTATTTTGCCTGTCCGATTTGTAGTGAAGACACTTATGCCCAAAGTTTGAAACATGGGATGAAAATGAGTAATCGTGGACATAGAAGATTCCTTTGTAGTCATCATCCATTTTGAAAGCAAAAGAATGCTTTTAACAGTTTGCAAGAGTTTCATGCAACTCCTTTACCTATGACAAGAAAACAGATACTTAGGAAACTTGATGCTATGATGTTTGATCAAGAGAATAAATTAAAATGAACCGTTGCTGATAGATGTGCTTGAAAAAAAAATTCATATTCTTTGAGCTTGAATATTGGAAATCATTATATATAAGACATAATTTAGATGTCATGCATATTGAAAAAAAATGTATGTGAGAGTATCGTTGTAACTTTACTTAACATTCCTAGGAAGACAAATGATGGACTTAGTGCTAGATTGGATTTGGTAAAATTGGGTTTGAGAAAAGATTTAGCACCTGTGGTGGAAGAGAAAAAGACTTATCTTCCACATGCTTGCTACACTTTGTCTAAGGAAGAGAAAAGGAAATTTTGCAAGTGTTTGATTGATTTAAAATTTCTAGATGGTTATTCTTCAAATTTTAGATTGAATGGTATTAAATTTCACGATTGTCATACATTGCTGCAACAATTGCTTCTTGTTGCAATCATATCACTTCTTCCTAAGGATGTAAGATATGCAATTACAAGATTTTGTTTCTACTTCAATTCTATTTGCAAAAAAAAGATAGAAGTTGCAAAATTGGACATTATTCAAATAGAGATTGTTAAGACACTGTGTCTGTTGGAAACAAAATTTCCCCCATCGTTTTTTGATATAATGATCCATCTAACTGTACATTTGGTTTGTGAAGTGAGATTGTGTGGACTGATTTACTTTCGATGGATGTATCCATTTGAGAGATACATGAAAGTGTTAAAGGGATTTGTCAGAAAAATCACAATCGACTAGAAGGTCGCATTGCTGAGAACTACATTGCTGAATAAGCCATAGAGTTTTGCAGTGAGTATCAGAAAGACTTGGTAGCAATTGGAAACCCGCCTGATTGGTATGAACAACAATGTGTGGATGAAGATACTGGTGATCCTTTAAAGGGTGGGAATAGCATGAATATTGATTGAGAACTTTGGGAGCAAGTACAACTTTATATACTTTTGAATACGGCCGAAGTGCAACCTTACTTCAAGTAAGTTTTATTGTTACTATAATTATTTTATTAAGGGTACAAGACTCATTTTGACAAAAGTTGGCATGTTCCAAAGAGCATATCAATGCACTAAGGTCAGATAATTGTAACAAATTCAGAAAACTAAAATGGTTCCAAGATTAGCAAAATTGGACCTTTATCAAATGGTTTAGAGATCAAGTAAGTTGTTCTCTCTCTCTCTCGATATATATATATATATAAAGGAGCTAAGTGAAAGAAAAAAGAATGTGTTTGAAACATTGAGGAGCATAGCATTGGGACCATAATTTGATGTGATATCATATTCAACATATGATATTAATGGGTTTCAATTTCATACTATCAAACGAGATAATAAGGGCGTTACGCAAAACAGTAGAGTAAGTGTGGTTGCAAAGACAATGCAATATACAAGTGCGAAGGATGATAATCCAGTTATTTGTGATTTTGCATTCTATGGTACTTTGGTTGAAATCTGGGATGTTGATTACACCAAGTTTCGAATTCTAGTGTTCAAATGTGATTGGGTAGACAACAAACATTGTGTAAAAGTCAATGAGTAGGGCTTCACATGTGTCAACTTACACAAACTTGGCCACAAATTTGATTCGTTTATTTTGGCTTCACAAGCAAGACAAGTTTTTTATATTGATGATCCTAGCAACTCAAAGTGGTCCATTGTTTTAAGTCTCCCCCATTACAATGACATGAGTGATAACTCATTCGGAAGAGATTCAATTCTAGATGTTGCTATGGTTTACTCTCCATTTGCTTCACGCTTTCCAAATGATCATATTGAAGTGGATGATGATTATGAGGAAGTTGTGGTATAATTTTGATTAACTCGTAAGTGCACGAATCAACAAATAATAAAGTGGATTTCTTAGAGAAAACGTGTATCGATCCCACAAAGAATAATGTCTCTAGTTTCAATGATAAACCAATTGTTAAACAAATTAATAAAAGTAAAAATAGTGTTAATTGATTGATTGTTTGAGTAGAAAAGCATGAATTAAAAGTAAGCAATATTAAAATTGAAAGCAAGGCATCAAGCAAGTATTTCAAAGTTTTGATGAAATAAGGATTATGACTCCACCATTATTACTCATATTTAGCCCTAATGCATCATAGATTCATAGGGTTAACCCCCCTTTAACTAGAAGTGACTAGAAGTTGATTTCTCAATGCATTCTAATCTTGCAAACACAAGGTATTTAGTTATCTCTAATCTAAATACCGAAATTTAAGCCCTCAGACATGCTAACCCAATAAGATCTGGTTAAAGTTGTCAATAAGGCAAGAAATATTTCTATAACCATGTATTTCATTGCCCATCCATTATATATCCCTTATTTCGAAACCAATATAAATACTTTATCTATCCACCTTTTCATGGAAGCATTAAGAACTACAATAAAATATTAACCTTAAGCATGAATCAAACTCAAATATGCATTACACACGAAATAATCATAATAGAGCTACATCATAATCCTCAGAGAAAATTAGTTATACATCATCTTTATAATATTTATCAAATAATTAAGAGACAACATATATTAAATAACAAAGAGAATAAGAGTAAAGAATCAAATCCAAAGTTGATGGCTCCTGGAATTTAATCCTCAAACTTCTCCTTTTGGCTTCTCCAAATTATGATCCAAAATCACAAGGTTGATTCCTCCAAGGTTCTAGCTGAATTTCTCCTTCTTGATTTCATCTTTGTGTAGCACAACTTCTTTATGTGAGAACCCTTAAAAACTGAATAAAAACCTAGAAAACACTAATGTTTCCGTGAGAATGCGGCTAGTGAAGGCTGTGAGAATGGTGTAGCCGCGTGGGCTGAGGATTGTGGTAGTGAATGTGTTTTGTATCTCAATGTTGTATGGTATTTATGGGAGAGGTTTAACCCTAGAGTCCCTCTAAAACCTAAAAAATATAGGAGATAACATATTTACATGATCTCAAACTCCCATAATTCCCCTCTATCGCTGGCCATCTCAAGGACAAAAGAGTATTTTGTGATCATGTTCGCACTAGGATTTAGGAAACATTCCATATCTCCTTAGGAATCAAATTTATTTCTAACTCTAATTCATTTTATTCTAAAAATTATTCCAATTAATATAATTATAATAATCTGACCTCCCATGTGGTATATGATGTGAGCATCGAGCGCTCTTCTAGCATGGATGTTCGTGGTGAAGACATTGTGCTGCCAAGTGGACCAATGACGCGTTCTCGAGCTAAGAAGATCAAAGCGGGAATGCTTGGACTTGTGAAGAGAATAATTGATGAAGATCGATTCAAGTTTCCACATGATCCAAACACTTTTATGAGGTATAATCGTGATTTAAGCATGATGTCCAAGCAAGGAATGAATGTGGTAATGGTGCTCGGGAGTTGCAAAGACGAAACAACATAATTTTAGCCATTTTCGGATTTCAATGGCAGTTTCGTAATTTAGCTATTTTCGGATTATAATGGCACTTTCGTAATTATTGCTATTTCCAGATTATAATGGCAGTTTTGTAATTATTTTTATTTTCGGATTATTTTTATTTAGGGTTAGTTTTTAGCCTTAGGATTACTTTCCTAATTATTTTATGGTCTAGATTGATTCTTAACCTAACCCTAATATCTTGTAAGACAACTTTGATTATTGATTATATAGAATCTATTCTTGTTTTCAACAAGACTTGTGTGTTCCAAGTGAGGATAGTTCTTCTTCTACTTGTTGCATTTGGGAATTGATCTTCTTATCAAAAGTATTTACTTTGTGGCGAATTTCAATTTCATTCTTTGCCTTCTAATTAGTGTTGCTAGATACAATTGTTATCTAGAGGTGCTATAGGGCGGGTTTTTACCTAGGGTTTGTTCCATATCATCTTGTGTGTTGGGATTACAGTTTCTTTAAGCTTGGGGTTCCGCATCAGTATATGATGTGGCAAAATTCGTACACATGGCTGGAGTGTGATGACATGGCAGTCCAATCATAAATGTCATCCTAGTAAGCAATGATAGTTTCCTTTTATATCACTAGTGTCCATCAATATATTCCAAGCACACTTTGGATGAACAAATGAACTCATAATTCACTGATTCTGATTGTAAAAGTCAGTTCTATGTCTTATCGTTCCAGGAATATCTTTTTCGAACAATTTGGACATCGGGAAGACACTCAAATTCTTTTCGAACAATTTGGACATCGGGAAGACACTCAAATTCTAATTTCCCCAAGATAGTGTAAATCTGCCGCAACTGTTGAAAATATTGATCTTGTAAATCAAACTGGTACTTATTGGCCAAATCAATTGCAATTAAACTTTACAGAATTGAATCCTAGTGAATCAGAAATCATTTTCAACTAGAATCACACAAAACCTCAAAGTGTAAACTCCAGATATGATTTTCTAAGTAAAGATTGTGCAGAATTACAGTAATTCCAGCTTTTGTCTTTCTTTTACTGAAAATAGAAAAATAAAGTAATTAAATACTTTTCACTAACAATTAATTCTAAACTAGCTAAAATTCAATACAAAAAGTGGCATAAAAACATTAGCATTTTATGCCTATCAGTGATTGTAGAGGAACATGGATAAAAAATAGGACAAATAAATAATGCAGCCAACCTCATTAAGAAATCAAAAAAGACTAGAGGACAATCAATTTTGTCTAGGATACAGAAACAAAAGCGGCAGATGAAGATGATCTAGTTGTTTATAATGAGTTTGGAGTTGGAGTTAATAGAGCTGCAACAGATCAAGCCAAGTTTGAGAGTGTCCAAACTCAAAGAAAAATTCCGATAAATTATAGGAATTGGAGTCATGTGCCTGTTGAATTGAAATAGCTTATGTGGGAGACAATTCAGGTAACTAATAAGATTTACTATATTTTACCATGTACTTTAACTTACTATGTATGTCTTACCAAATTTTAATTTACATGTGCAACAATATTATGACAAGGATGAATCTCTGAAGAAAAAACTTAGATTGCTCTAAAAATGGAGGAAGTTCAAGAGTACTATGTATATAGATCATGTTCTTCCATATGTCGAAACGGCCAACTAGAAGTTATAGATTATCTTCCAAATGGCTATGATTGCATCCCACAAGATGCATGTGATGAATTTATCGCACAGCGAATGACTCCGGAATGAGCGGTAATTACTTTAAATATATATTATTAATCAATTCTATTTGACAATTATTTTTTATATATTAATTAATATTTTTTTTATATATGTATGCAGGTTCTTCACAAAGAGCTGTTAGAATTGAGGAAAATAAATAAATATAATCATACCCTATCTTTCATAGGATATGCTCAGTTGGAGTATAAAGATGTAAATTAATTAATTTAATTAGAATTGTTGATTAATTATTAGTGTATTTGATTAATGTTGTGATCAATTAATTTTGTTAAAATGCTAGAAAATGAGGACCATGAGCAGCGAGTGGGTGCTATGGGAGGTGTTGTGGAAGAAGGGTCATATGGACAAGACTAGAAAGTACAAAACTTCTAAAGCTGCTGCAGTTGGAGAAAAAATTGTAAGAAATTTTTGTTTGATTTAGTTTATGGTTTGTGTAATGATTGATTGTGCTGATTAAACATTAATAATTGCAGGATGAGTTGTTAGACAAACATATTCGAGGAGAATTTGAAGCATCGTTGGGCACACCCAATGGTATATTGACAATGGCATTGGAGACTCCAGAGCGCAGCGGTCGAGTTAAGACATCAAGTCATAATGTTACTCCAACTAAATATTGGTACCTCCCAAGAGGAAGTTTAGAGCGTAAGGGAAAATAACATGCCAATAAAGAAGAAATAAACAAGCTGAAAAAGGAGATAGCTGAAAAATAACAGCAAATGACCCAAAAAGATCTGCAGATGGCTATATTGACTCAAACTATTCTGGAGCTGAAGGAGAACTTACATATGATTACTTCACATATGGCAAGCACGAGGGGGAATTTTGTAGCCAATCCTTTTCTAGAGATGATGCCAAATCAGTTTGTTAACAACATTTAGGCGACTTTTTCTAATGTAGAAGTACATGTAACAACACCTTCACCAACACACGCACCTGGTGATAATCCTGTCGCACCATCTTCTACTGCACGTCTACCTATGATAGATCTAGAAGTATATAACTAAGGCTTATTATAATTGTTTTTGGTTTTATTAAGTCACATAATTTTATTATTTTCTAATAGCAGTTTTTTTTTTTCTTATATGGTTTAGGGTGTAGAATGCATGCTTGCTATGGGTATACTTGATAATATAGTAGCAAAAGGACGAATGTTTCCTACATCGGATCCTCAAGCTGTAAGCCATGGAGTGCGGTTAAGAGGTGAGAATGTCCGTGTTAATGTGCATGTGGTGATTAATCCTTTAGCATAGCTACCGATCCCTTCTTATGCCATAGTTTCAATAGGAGAAGTTTTGGATTCGTTTTGTGCTTTGCCAAAATCTTTGGTCATTTCACAAGGAGATAAGGTAATTATTAATGTAATTTTTATTTGATTTTTTATCATATTTTAAAAAATTACAAAATGAATTTAATTTTTTTAACAATGTTTGTAGGTACAAATTTCGTGAAAAGCTGCTAAAGGCAAGTCAGTTGTTGAGTCTGACTCTAACAGTACACCCTGATCATGTCAATCACAATCATCTGCAATGCGACAAAAGAGTGAGGGAGAAGATATTTATGCTGGCTTGCCTACAAAAGTTTGTCTCTTAGTTATGATAGTTTCTAGTATCCAAGACTAAGACTTTGGTCTTGAAATAAAGTTGGGAAGTGGCATTGTCAGCAATGAAATATATGCATTCGTGCACAGAGATGAAATAGATTCATTTTGTTAGATGCTTACCGTCGACTACATCTTACTGTACATGAGGTTATTATTTTTTTAAGTTATTTTTTTTCCAATTAAAATTTTATTATATTTTCTAACTTTTATAAGTTATTATATTGTTTCTAATTCTAAATTTTTATTTCATGATCTTATATGAAAAAAAATGATAAGAAGTGAAAAAATTATAGTTTTTGGATTCATTGATCCAAGGTCAGTTGCTATGGAATGGAAAGGAAATATAGAGAGAGAAGAGCTACAAAATCTATCATAGATGAAAAAGCACCGATGCTGACAATAAAATATAATTGATTCCATATTACCACCCATAAGTATTTTAAATAAAGTAAATTAGATTCTTATAATATTAGTATTTTTTTTTAGTTTTACTAATTCATTTTTAGTTATATAAATGTTTATTTTTTAATAGTGGTCATTGGATGCTCGGCGTTGTCAATCGATTTGACAGATTTGCTTGGTTTTTTTACTCTATTGAACTGAGTGTTCATACGAATTTTAAACAAATGGTTAATAGGTAAATCATTTTAATTATTTTTTACATTTATTAGTTATATTAAATGTTTATAACTATTTTCATTTCTGCAATATGGAAAAAGAACTTTTACAATGTGGAATGGATCGAAGACTAGAAAATCCAAGAAGAAAAATTTGGTTTGGCCAAGCACAAATGTAATAAAAGTCAAAATACTACATTTTACTTTTTTTTTCCAATTTAATAATTTAATTCTTATGTATTTTAATTTTTTATTCAAATTCAATTATAGACTTCTGTGCAACCGCGTGCGATTGAATGTGCATATTATGTATGCATAATGATGAGAGAAATTTTAAATTTAAACAGAGATTTATCTCCAAAGTTTTTTCATAACTTGGTAAGCTTAATGAACTATTATTTGTCATATATACATTTATAATTATATTATCTTATGTTAAATATATTTAATGTCTAAAATATGATATCTTTTTAAACAGTTCCATAATGCCGTTTGTGTGCAAGACTATGTGGATAAATTTAGAGACCAATGGGCTATATATTTGATCGACGGAATTTCTAATCCATCAAAATTCTTATCCAATGTCAAACAAACATTATATATATTCATGTTCTATTAAAATGCTATTAGTGTACCATTTTATTTAATATATATTACATTTACTATTTTTAATTCTTACTATATAGATTTTTATCCAATTTGTCTATTATAAATTCATTTAAATTGTTCATTTTTAATAATAAATTTGAACAAATAAAAATAAATCTATTGAATTTAGAAAAAACAAAAAAACAATTAATAATAAGGAAGCAAACATGACCCACATTTTGCGTCGTCCATGACGGATTGACGACGCACAATTCCTTGATGGAATACACGACGTATTATGTGCGTCGTCTTTGATGAGCTTGTATGACGCGTATTGTCCGTCATCTTTAGTACCAAAGACGTAGTTCCTTTTGCCACGACATACCTTTTATCATGATGTGTTTTTCTTTTCACCTATTTGTGAATTAGCCACGTGGATCTGACATGTTTTGGCTGTATAAATGTTGTGTCAAACCGTCATAGTTGATTCGAAAGACAACGGTCTATGTCCATCGTTTATTGTTAGGACTTTTTCCGAGGATGCTTAATACGATGATTTTGAACCGTTGTGTAAAGCCTTCCAGACTATGTTTTAAAAGCTTTGTGGGAAGGGTATTCTTTTGTCATGATGACAAGGAGATTCATGTTCTTAATCTAAATCATAGTTTATGGATTAACAATGATAGGTTATTAGCTTAATTGTTGCTTAGTGTTATGACTAATGAAATTTTGAGTATGAATATAGGTAATTGATAATGTATTCCAGCTATGGAATTCAATTGAAAATCAACTCTTACCTACAATTAAAGAGCAAAAACATTTGCTCAAAGATCAGTTTGCTTCAATAAAGAAAGTGTCTTTGTCCGTTGACGAATATCAAAGAAAATTCAAGAAAATATGTGATAACTAACTAGCCATCAATGCACCAGTTTTTGATGTTGATAAGGTGTTCACTTGTGGTCTTGAATTAAATTACAAGGATTTTAGGATAGTCATGCTCATAAAACTACCGTATCCAACATTTCTTGGCTCTTCAAAGTCACATCCAACTGTTAGAGATATAAACTGATAGTATAATTCATATACTAATTTTGTTTACAGGAATTACCGAGAAAAAAATTGTGGAGGGAGAAATTGATGGGACCAGCCGTAATGATGCACTTACATAAGCTTTGGGCACGTAACAATATAACGGTCACGTTAGGGGGAAGTCAAAGGTTACACTCACACCAAATATTTTAATATGCCGCGAACAAGCTCCAAAATAATAAATTTAAGTGAGAAGTATGATGAGGGAAATAAGAGGGTTAGAAATCTAGAAAAGCTTCTCACCAATGTCATGGGTGTTATGCAAAGCAGCGAGAATACCAGTTCTATGGTCAATGCATGTGGTATTTCAATACAGTAGCTTGCAAAAGATACACCTATTCAATCTTCCTATAGACTTCACATGCTCAATCCGGTGTTGGTGGAGATACACATGTTACTAATGCACAGACCCTAGCAGCCCCTACGTGTGGTACTCCGCCCATTGATCTTTTGCCTTCATTACATCGAGAGGTATAGTTTTTTTTAAAGCAAATAGTTCGATTTACAACATATAATTTTTTCTTTCAATTTAATTACAGAATTGTTCATTTGTTGAGTGCAAGGCATTAAATGTTCTCTTGCAGTGAGAAACATTGAAAATATCGTGGCACGTGGTAGGATGGTGTCATCTGATCCGAAAGATATGTGCCATCACGTAATGCCGAGGATGAAAAATTATAAACTCTATGTGAAAAAGGGGATTGGTCCTAAAGGTATGGTTCCTATACCATCATATAAGATCACCAAATTATCGGAGGCAAAATTGTCATATGTCTCATGGCCTAGGAGACGTGATTTTACAATCACATGAATAAATTTTTTTATTGTTTTTCTTATGGAAACATAAATATATATACACACATTTAAATTGAAAATATATTGAAAAATATAACATTTACTTTGTTTATGTTTGTACGAATACAATATGGACAAGATGCTAAAGTTAAAAAACCAGTCGGAACTGGTTCTACTAGTACACCAAACCCTTATTGTCTCTAGATGTGTCGGTTATGGATGAAAAAGCTTCGTCAATACTAATCCCATCAATCTTTGTGTTGATAATAGCTATAGATTATGTGGATGTCAATCATTATTGGACATTCCGATTTCAGCCAAAAATCTTTGGGCATCACTTCAATTTGCGGATACAAAAGTGTGACATCATTTACTTTTTTCAGTTGCAAGAAATAAATTATAAGTGCATATTTTTATGAGGTATATAAATCTGAATTAATTGAATTCATTTCCAAAATACTTTTATAGTGTTTGTTAAACTATTCTCATATTTTCTTTACATAATCTAATTGTTTAGATGCCTACATTCTACTACGATGGACGATCCAAAAATGAAATTTAAATTCATCCATTATGAAGTCATGTCAGATACTGTTGGGAAATGTCAAGATGAAAGGCATAACAACATTATTTCCAAGTGGGAAAGTGTAAAAAAAAGAACAAATATTGTTGTTTTCATATTGCTCACGTACACTCAATCATCCTTTGACAGGACCCGACCCGCAAAGATCCTGCCTGCGTGACTTAATGTTACCACTAAGCCACAAGCAGTCGTGAAAACCCGCTAAACAAAATTTTTGAAGGGTAAGAATAACAGACCAAAAGGTTTTCACTACTGCCGGAAATTTATTAAAAATTTCGGCAGCATTTCGGCTGTTTCTAACACTCCCCAAAAATGCTAAAAGTCGAACCTGCAGGGAAAAACATTTCTAAACAACAATTTATTCTACCAGCAAACATGTCCCACCCAATTAAACCACAAATTGGTACATAACTCAACACTTAAACAAATATATTGTTTAAGTACGGTGTAGCTGCACTCAGTCTAAAACTGAGCTGCCTACATACCCTTTCTACAAGGGATCAAGCTACCTGTAGTTCCGACAGCATATTTATACCAAATATGCTACAGTCAAACACATTCACAAACATACATTTTCCGGTTATCACCAATTACACATCTTTCATTCCATCAAGCTTTTCCAACCAATTAATAAAATAACAACCATAGCTTGGCGGCATCATTCCTCGCCCAAGCAGTTCTCATCCACACAATTATATCCAGTATTTATTCCAAAGACAAAAACATGATACAAACATTCACAGCAATTACTTATTTCATAATCGTCATATACATACATATATACTTCACAAAGCAGTTCACATGATCAGATCCTCATACACAAGGCCACAAAATGATTAACACCCAAATTCACATATACGTATTTAATCCACAGACCAATTATAATATGTATATATATAATCCGAACCATTATTAATAATCCCGAAATTCAACCACACAATCAATCCTATAATTTCAGCACACCAATTCATTCCACAGTAACACCAAAACATCACCACACATATCTATATCACCAATTAACAACAATTTTTAATTTTAACAATTATTAACATCACATTCAAACCGGGTAAATTCCAATACTTAGTTATAACATTCGAATTATATGCCAAAACGAAGCTTGAAAGGAGTAGAGTACAACCGTATTTTTACCTCGTCCAACCGCCGCCGGTGGTGGCCGAAAAATGGACGGGAAGCGGCGGCCGAGCACCCTCAAATCACGCAGTCCACACGAGCGAGCTTCGAGACAAACGGAGACCGGAATTAGCTTCGGGAGGTCCAAAATAGGGGAAAGGGACCACACCCACCGCCGGAAACACGCCGTAGTCCAGCGATCGGAGGAAAACGGGTTCGTCGGCTTTACAAATTTTTCCGGCGACATCACGGCGTTTCACGGCCCAAAAACGGTGGGGAAAGGGAGAGGAGGTCCCGGCGAACCTTTCCCGGGCAGTGGACCGGCCTGACTCTGCCGGAATCCGGCGAATCGCGAAAATGCAGCTGACCGGATTTCTCGCTTTTCCCGGCGATCTGGACCCCATCACAGCGAGCCACCGGTGCCAAAGGAGAGAGGGGGTTGGCGGCGTCATTTCCCGGGTGATTTTCGGCCTGATCTGGCCGGAAATTGACCGTGGCTAGCGAAGCTGGGCGGTCGGAAGTCACGCGAAGGGGGGGGGGCTGCGTGAGAGGGGGGGATGGCCGTGCGTGTGCTGTGCGCATGCCTCTCCTCCAGATCCTTCTGGATAAATTTGTTAAAGGCAGGGGCAAAATTTGCCACAGCAAAATTACCAAAATGCCTTTCATGTTATTTCAGCCATAACTTCTCAGTCTTAACTCAGAATTAAGCGTACTACTAGTCTACGAACTCGTATCGACTAGCTCTACGCAACGGTACTACGGTCAAAACCATACACGCTCACACAAAAAGTCAACCCTGAGCCCTTCCTTGGTCAAACTTGGTCAACTCGGTCAACTTTGAGAAATTTCAATATTTTTCCCGGGACGGGGTGTTACATCCTTACATTTTAAACTATCTTTTATATAACTAACTGCTTGAAATTTACATTAGTGACAAACATGATTGCTTTCATATTTTTAATAAAGGACATTGGACATTGGATGTAGTTGAACCATCCAACAGAGTGGCATGGTTTTACGATCGATCCGTATTGTGCCTATGTGGACTTTAAAGTTGTATTGGATGAGTAGTCAGCTAATTAGTATTCAATTTAAATACAAGTCTTCAATTATACAATAAAGTCTTACATGTACTTATTATATACATATATATATATATTGTGAAGCTTGGCATTCTAGGGGAAAAACATACAGACGTAAATAAAATTTGATGGCAGAAAAAAAGGTTTTTTTCGATTAATTAATAAAACTAGTTATTTAATAATGTACATATATACAAACATAGACTCTAGATAGCTTGTCAACATAGAATGCGGCTACTTTGTTGACAGGACCCGACTCACCTGGATCCTGATTTCATGACTTAATATTTCCATTAAGCCAATAAGCAGCTTTTTTTTTTTTTATTCCTATCAAGCCATTAATAAGTAATGTTCAACAAACGGGGAACTCTCTACTGCCAGAAATTTTATTAAAAATTTCGACAGCATCTCGTCTGTTTTAGCAACATTCCCCAAATACAAACAGTTGCAATTCCTGCAAGGAAAACATTCCTAAACATTTATCCAATCTACCAGCACACATTCTCAAACAGACCAATCCACGTCTCAGTAAACAACTCCACACTTAAAAAAATATATCGTTTAAGTAAAGTGTAGCTGGACTCAGTATAAAACTGAGCTGCCTACGCCCCTTTAAATAGGGATCAAGCTACCTGTAGTTCTTAGAGCATATTATCACCAAATATGCCACTGTCAATCACATCAGTAAATTGATTTCACCTTTCCCACTTATCATTTTAACCATTTTAAATCCCATTAAAGCCTTTTAAACAAATTAACAAAAATTGTATCCATAGCTTGGCGGCACAATTCCTCACCCAAGCAGTTCTCAATCACACAATTATATCATGTCTTTATGCATCCACAAGATCATAATCAATTCCAGTTTCCAAACAGCCCAACAAAACCACATATATGATAAAACATCACTCTCAATCAATTTCTATTACTTCACAATTACGGCTTTTCAAACAGTTAAACAGCAATTCAACTAAACTCAAGCCACAGTTCTCTCAGCAATTATTTACAATTCACAGCAAAGCAATCATATAACATATTCCGCAACCGTTGTCAACAACTATGAAGTTCAATCACATAATCAAATCCTATAATCTCAGCATACCAGTTCATTTCAAAGCAATCACCAAAATATGATTACACACATATTTATATCACCAATCACCAACAATTCTTATTTTAACAGTTATTGACAACACCGCTCAAAATTGGATAAATTCAAAATACTAAACCATAAAATGCGAATTCCATATCAAAATGAAGCCAGAAGATAGCAGAATACAACCATGAATTTACCTCATCCAACCGCCGCCGGTGGTGGCCAGAAAGTGGTAGCCGAGCACTCCTAATTTGCACCGCTAACATGAATGGAATTTAGGATGAACAGGTGTCGGAATCGGACTCAGGGGGTCCAAAAGAGAGGGAAAGAACCGGCCCCGCAACCAAAAACCGCAGGGATCCAGTGACCGGGGGAGAAATGGGCCCGTCGGCTTCTTCATCATTTCAAGTGATTCACCGCCATAAATCGGTGGAGAAGAGTGGAGGAGGACCCAGACCATCTTTTCCGAGCAGTGGGTCGGCCAATTTCAGCCGGAATCCAGCGATTGCACAAAAGGGGCTGACCGGGTTTTACCATTTTCCCGGCAATCAGGTGATGTGGGCATCGAGCGCTCTTCTAGCATCGATGTTTGTGGTGAATACATTGTGCAGCCAAGTGGACCAGTGACGCGATCTCGAGCTAAGAAGATCAAAGAGGGAATGCTTGGACTTGTGAAGAGAATAAGTGATGAAGATCGCTTCAAGTATCCACATGATTTAAACACTTTTATGAGGCATAATGATGATTTAAGCATGATGTCCAAGCAAGGAATGAAGGTGGTAATGCTGCTCGGGAGTTGCAAAGACGAAACGACCTAATTTTAGCCATTTTCGGATTACAATGGCAGTTTCGTAATTTAGCTATTTCCATATTATAATGGCAGTTTTGTAATTATTTCTATTTTCGGATTATTTTTATTTAGGGTTAGTTTTTAGCCTTAGGATTACTTTCCTAATTATTTTCTGTTCTAGATTGATTCTTAACCTAACCCTAATATCTATATAAAGGGGGCGTTACTAGCTTGTAAAACAACTTTGATTATTGATTAAATAGAATCTATTCATGTTTTCAACAAGACTTGTGTGTTCCAAGTGAGGATAGTTCTTCTTCTACTTGTTGCATTTGGGAATTGATCTTCTTATCAAAGGTATTTACTTTGTGGCGAATTTCAATTTCATTCTTTGCCTTCTAATTAGTGGCGCTAGATACAATTGTTATCTAGAGGTGCTATAGGGCGGGTTTTTACCTAGGGTTTGTTCCATATCATCTTGTGTGTTGAGATTACAGTTTCTTTAAGCTTGGGGTTCCGCATCATTTGGTATCAGAGCAAGGCCAAGATACATTCCTATTTATCTTGTTCTTTGTTTTTCTTTTTGGAGTCTTTGATTAGCTTGTTGTTTCTGCGTTTTTTTTTTTCTTTTGTTCTTGAGTTCTTCGTGTTCTTCATTGTTCTTAGTGTTTTATTATCCAAAAATAAAAATAAAAAATTGTACNAAAAAAATCGTAAAAAAAAAAAAAAGAAAGAGCAGAAAAAAAAATCTGATTATATATACAAAAAAAAAGAAGAAGAAAAGCAGAAAAAACAAATCGTAGCAAAAAAAATAAATTGAAAGTTGGAATATTGAGATTGGTTGCTTGCAAATTAGGAAAGTTACTTATTCCTAATTGATTTCTGATTTTTATTATTCCATATTTCTTAGTTTTCTAATTTATTTGTTTCTTATTCTCATATTTTCTTATTTTCTTAGTTTCCTATTCTCATAGTTTCTTATTTTCTTACTTTCCTATTCTTAATTTAATTTGTTTCCTATTCTCATAGTTTCTTATTTTCATACTTTCCTATTCTAAATTTGTTTAGTTTCCTATTCTCATTGTGTTAATTTCATAGAGTAATTATTATTTGTTTCATTACTCTTTTGTCCTTTTTTTGGTGCCAATTTTGCTCTAGAATTGAACTTGCTTTTATTGTTAGGTTTTAATTTTGAAATTTGCTACTTTAGTTTTGTATTTTTGTTTAAGATAATTGGTTCTGAAGTGCAACTTGGTGAACAAGACTTGAGTGGTAAAAGGCTTGAGTGGTGAGCATATAAAGGGTAAAAGCCAAATTTGAATGAAACACGAGGGTTTACTATTTTTGAGTTAAACACGTAAGGGAGTGTGTAAGAATGTCTAAAAGAGACGGAAAGGGTGTTTCTACTTCTGAAGAAGAACAAGTGGCAACACCGGATCCAAAGCTCTTACGACAATCTTTGGTGGGTGAGTATAGAATGATGGAAGAGAGATTGACTTCTAGGATGGAAGAAACATTGAAATCTAGGATGGATGAGATGATGGAGCAAATGAGGGAGATGACCATGACCATGTCCAATACTATTAGAAGGGAAGGAACACGACCCAAGAGACAAGAAGTAATTGTTTCCGATGAAGACGAGTATGAAGTCCAAACTGTAAGAAGAAGACCTAGGAGAGAGGAGCCAAGAGGAGGAAGGGATGACAACCTAAGTTCGATTAAGATGCACATTCCGCCATTCAAGGGAAGAAGTGATGCCGAGGCATACTTGGAATGGGAAAAGAAGGTAGAGTTAATTTTTGATTGTCACAATTACTCTGAGGAGAAAAATGTTAAACTAGCCACAGTGGAGTTCACCGACTATGCTCTAGTTTGGTGGGAGCAACTTATACAATGAAGGAGGAGGTATAGAGAAGATCCGGTCTCAACTTGGAATGAGATGAAGAGAATTATGAAAAAGAGGTTTGTACCATCATATTTCTATAGAGAGCTTCATCAAAAGTTGCAGAGACTCACACAAGGATCTAGGTCTGTAGAAGAGTATTACAAAGAGATGGAAATAATTATGATAAGGGCCAACATTGAAGAGGATAGAGAAGCTACAATGGCAAGATTTCTAAGTGGGATGAACAAAAATATTGCCAAGGTGGTGGATCTACATCCATATGTAAAGATGGAAGAAATGGTCAACATGGCTATTAAAGTGGAAAAGCAATTGAGAAGTGAAGGGTCATCAAAAGGGTTTTCAAGCTCTAATTCAAAGTGGGGTTCCAATTCGAAGTGCAACAAGTATGACACCAAGAAGAGAGAAAAGAACTTGGAGACCAAAGAGAAAGTTGGAGATGCATCCAAGTTCCACGATAAGAGTGCCAACCCAACAAGAGGTACTTCTAATCCTAATACTACTAGTACTTCTAGACATAGGGAAATAAAATGTTTTAAATGTCAAGGGTTTGGGCATATTGCTTCCGAATGTCCAAATAGGAAAACTATGTTGATGAGGGGTAATGAAGTAATGTCGGAGTCTGAGTCCGATGAGGAAAGGCCACCAATAAAGTATGATTCTAGTGAGGATGAGGATGTAGAGCATCCCGTGGTTGGAGAGTCCCTAGTTATTAGGAGGGTTTTAAATTTGAAGGTGAAGGAAGAGGGACTAGAACAAAGGGAGAATATTTTTCATACTAGATGTTTTGTGGGTGGTAAAACATGTACTTTAATCATTGATGGGGGTAGTTGTGCGAATGTTGCTAGTACTACTTTGGTTGAGAAGTTGGGACTAGTATGTGAAAAACACCCTAACCCTTATAGGTTACAATGGTTGAATGACAGTGGGGAGATTAAGGTAAATAAGAGAGTGAAAGTTGCACTTTCTATTGGAAAGTATAGTGATGAGGTTTTGTGTGATGTAGTACCTATGCAAGCGGGGCATATTTTGTTGGGTAGACCATGGCAATCCGATAGGAGGACTATCCATGAAGGTTTTAAGAATAGGTGTAACATCCCGTTTCGAGAAAAATAATAAAATTTTCAAGTTTGACCAGTTTGACTTTTAGTGGGCTCGGAGTTGACTTTTTTTGTGTGACGTGCTATGGTTTTGACCGGGGTACCGTTGTGTAGAGCTAGTCGATACGAGTTCGTAGACTAGCAGCACACTCGATTCGGAGTTAAGACCGAGAAGTTATAGTTAAATTTGTGTGAGTGGCAATTTGGTAATTTAATTGAGACTGGACTTAAAAGGACGAAAATGCCCTCACCTGTCTTTTTAAAATTCCAGAAAATTCTGGAAAAAGGAGAATTTTTTTTCGGAGCCGACAGTCACGCAGCCACCCCCGCGCCTCCTTTCTTCCGCCGGTAAAGGCCGTTTCTGCCACCGGATCGGACCGGCTCCAACACGAAAC
>QANX01004568.1:0-20080 GCA_003254975.1 Ochetophila trinervis
TATATATATATATATATATATATTTCTAAAGCTCTCCAAAATTTTTGTTTTAACCGTGAAGCTCAATCAAGTCAATTGATTAACCCACAAAGAAAAAAGCAGCTTATACATGATTTTTTTTCTTCCCTTTTTTTCATTTTTTTACAGATGAATTACAAAGCATTCAACAGCTATCAACACCACCAATAACATAATTCTCATTTTTCAAACTTTCTGCAACTTTTAATGATATAAAAAGGCAGGTATACAAGGAAAAGGAAAAATGGTAGTCACCTAGGGCCTGAGAGCTCCATTGCTTCTACCACAAGTGAAGATTCCTCTATAAAATCTGAATATCTTTGTGGAGGGTTTTCACATGAACGAAATCTGGGTGTTTCAACCTTCTGAGAGGCCTCCCATTTCTCCGCTAAACCGTCACCTTCTAGCATCTTAAGAACTTCGGACATTTTTGGCCGATGAGATGGATTAAATTGAGTGCATAACAAGGAAACTTGAACCATTTCTTCCAACTCAACCCGGTCAAAGTTTCCCTTGAGATCTTTATCCACCATCAGATTTAGCTTTCCTTCTTGATGGAGTTTCTTTACCTATAAATAGTGAAAATGTAGATAAACATCAATAAATATGTTTGTGTTTTGTTGAATAAAGATGTTTCCAATGAAAACCATTTTTAAGCACTTTTGTTAAAGTTTTAAGGAACTGCAATATGATTCGATGAGACAAGTAGGAGGATAATAAATTATATGTGAGATCATGGTTGTATTTATAAATTTCAGTCACTAAATCATCACCAATAACCCCATTTTCCAAAACAAATTAGTGATGGCATTCTCAACTTTTTTATTATTTTATGTATCATGATTAAAAGATTAAAAGCAATGCACATATATGTGATTGAGAGAGGTACCCAATCAAGCATTACGCCTTTTTGGTTTGCTTGTCGTCCAAAATCCAAAGCCTTCTGACCAGTGACTAGCTCAAGGAGTAAGATCCCAAATCCAAATACATCAGTCTTCTCGGATGACTGACCTGTGCATAGGTATTCTGGAGCAATGTGGCCAACAGTGCCACGCACAGCTGTGGTCACATGTGAATCTCTATGATCTAAAAGTTTTGCCAACCCAAAATCTCCAACGACTGCCTCAAAGTCTTCATCCAGCAAAATGTTGGCTGCTTTGACATCGCGGTGGATAATTTTGGGGTCGCACTGCTCGTGCAAATAAACTAGCCCCCTTGCTGTACCTAAAGCTATCCTCTTCCGTCTTGCCCAATCTAGAGCTGGCTGACCATGAATGTGATCTGATAAACAAAACCAAATCAAAGAAATTATTGATTGAAGTTATCAAATATGTCAAAAATATGATTATAATGTTGGGTGCAAAAATAAAAAACTGGATAGCTCTCAGACTTAGTTATCAGTTTAGCTAGAAAAAATTGCTTAACTAAAACGGATTATAAAATACCTACATGAGAGGGAATTAATGGTTACAGTACCATATTAACTAAAAAGAATATTAAAATATAAAACAGATTTACCATAAGCAATGAGCTTGATGCACTTCCTTAAATAAATCCAGATATATTAAAGCGAAGCTCTCTTTATCTATTATGGAGATGATTGGTAAAAATGGTGAGTAAAGATAACTGGATATCTGAATGCATAGAGGCCATTGTAGAGTAACAATTATAACCGGATGTAAGTTTTACTATAATCAGACTTCAGAATTCCATTTTTAAAATATAAATATTAATTTCCACATGGTTGTGCAGGTAAAGTAGTAGTGGAGGCAAAGAATCATTGTGGTCCCAGAGGAGGCATGGAGCAGATAGCAGGACAGAGATGATGAGTTTATGGCAGGCTAGGCAGCATCATTGTCGTTGTGGGGAGAGGGTGATGTAGGTAATTAATAGAATAATAGAAGGATGCTAGTGGTGACAGCACCAGAGGATAGTGACACAGATCCATGGTTATGACAGTGACAGACCCCAAGCAGCTAGTAGTGGTATTGCTGCTGTACCAAGTATCGAGCCATTTTCAAATTGTTAGTGATGGTTCATCGACTGCGCTGACTACTGAGTACACAACTACAATAACCGAGGATAAGGAGTTGAGGTGGTTTTATTCACGTTGATCAGTTGACCACAGATTAGGCTCCTTAAATTACTTAAACTAGATTGCTAAAATAAATAATAAAAGAATTTAGATGTTAATTCAAGAGAGAATAAAGAGCGAACCTCTTAAACGAGAGGCAACACTTCCATTAGGCATATAAGGGTAAACAAGGAGCCGTTCATTCTCAGTTGAGCAAAATCCACAAAGCCTTAGAAGATTCCTATGAACAGCCAAACTTATCATCTCAACTTCTGTCTGAAATTGGATTTCACCACCGGCAGTGTTATAGTCCTTCAGCCTTTTAACAGCAACCAGAGTGCCATCATTCAAGCAACCCCTGTATACAATTCCAAAGCCGCCTCTCCCTAGAATATTCTTTGAGTTAAAATGGTCAGTTGCCCCCCGTAGCTCCTTATAAGTATACCTTCTCAAATGGCCTAAGCATACCTCTGGATCATATTGATCTGTCATGCAAAGCAAATTAATCAATTCAGAATGCAGAATTTCCTATAGAGCATAGAAAGAACAGCAATGCTTATATAGACAGCAAATGCAATTGAAAACAATATCTAACAAAAGAGAGCAACCAACCTAAGGGGTAAAAATAAACAAAAACAAATGTTAACTGAAGATGCATAGGAGTATGAATAATTAAGACAAATATAATTTTTTTTTGTAATGTGGCACAAAACAAATCTATAGATTGAATTTTCATAATAAAATTAAACTTTACTACTGAAACATAAAGCAGCACTATAGGAGCGCCAATTTAAGGTTTAAAGTCCAAGTATATAAGCATTGAGAAGTTTCTACAACTTGAGATGCTTACAAAGAATACAACATTATAAAGAAATACATTTAATTCATGTTTTATGTTGCATTATGCACAGTAACCATATAATTTTACAAGAATCACCACAAAACATGACCTTATTTTATGTATCATAGATATATTCACGTGAAAAGGATTTTATTACATGATAATGGCAGAAGGGTCTCTGAAACCTCTTGATTTGGATATTAGTGATTTATTTACTTGTAACAAGTAATCACAACCTACCACATCCTGAAATATCATTTCAAATGAAGCATGCATGCTTGGGCATTCATACTTCCCCCGCTAATTATAACTTCCATATATTGTAATATGGTGTAGCATGAATGGGTTACGAATCTAGGATCCCCAACTTTCCAGATAATTACTTTCAGATCCATCACAAATATAACTCATTAGGCACAAGCAAGCTTTTGAGTCTTTTAAACAATTTGAAGAACTAATATGAGAAAGATAAACAAGGAAACAAAAAGTATGCAGAACTAACCATTGACATCAAAGAAAATCTGCTGGTTGTGTCTATAACGCCACCAGACTAATAATGAAATAAATAACATGACAATAAAAGCAGCACCAAGACTAGCACCAACTACTAAAGCCACTCTATGGCGTTTTGTCCCTGAGTCTGATTCAGCTGTAAAAATACGAAAATCCAGAAAGAATGCATATGTTATCTTGCCATTGAAATTCCAAATCCACAAACAAGAGAAAATATTATGCGAAAGAAACCTTTTAACACATCAGGTGGGAAGGACAGGGGCTCTGGAATGACAGCAGAACAGTTGTTCCCAGCCTTTGGGCCACAAATCAAAGGGTTACCTACAATTCTGCAAGTGAAAAAAAAGATGAAGAGTATTTCAGAAATTAATAAAGCACCAACAAATTTAGATGATTATGCATTACTAAATCAAAGAAATGGACGCACTTGAAAGTTCTTGCAGGTATTTTTGGCAAGGAACCACTCAGATTGTTAAATGACAGGTCCCTGCACCGATGTTCAACATACATTCATTGGCTCATATATTGTACCAAAAGAAAATATTCTACTTGTAGGTTTTGGACAGTACAAAAAGTTGCAGATACATACACAAGTGTAAGACCTTCAACTGTGGACAGAGACTGAGGGCAGGGTCCTGAAAAGCTATTGTTGTTTAATCGCCTGACTTGCTCAAAAAGCAAGAAACAATGAAAGAATTAGGATCAATTATGAGAAAAAGGCACTAAAGGACGTATTGAATTTCATAACGTTTGAAATAGCTGTAAGTTTTTGAAACTCACAAATAATTCAGGTTTTTCAGGTCTCCAAAAGAATCAGGTATTTCACCACTGAGTGTGTTGTTGGAGAGATCAAGTGTCTGGAGCTTCTCAAGTTTTCCAATTGCAGCAGGAATTGGACCCGAAATGGCATTGTTTTGAAGCAACCTACGAATGTTAGCAAACAAATTTAGAGTCAACTATAATGATTTTGTATTATGTAACATAACCATCATACTTCAAAATATAACAAATGAAAAGAAAATAAGTTGAGCAAGCACATAAAAGAAAATCCCACTGCTAATATAGTACAGAGCAAACAACTAGGATTAATGCAAACGAAACTTACAGATATTGCAAGTTAGTGAGGTTTCCAATCCCTGGTGATAAAGTACCGGACAAGCTCTGGCTAGGCAATCCCCTATTAGAAAATGATTTATTTTATTGAGAAGTTAGAATCAAGTTTTATATAAAAAGGAGGATGGATGTTTATATTCTTAGTATAAAAAAACTCTTACAAGGTATAGGCAAATTGAAATGAACAAAAACAACTTACAAAGCAGATACAGAGTTATCTGAGCAAGTCACCATCCTCCAGCCACAAGGATCCACAGAATTAACATCCCAATTCTCCAGAACATTATGAGGGTCAATAAGACTGTTTTTAATGGCCATCAAAGCGACTACTGTTCAGATTTCCAGAAGAAAAACAAATGGTAACTGTTAATATCTTTGTGGATTATTTCTGTCCTAACAACAAAAGCGAAATAGAAAATAAAGACAGCTTAGAAGATAATCGAGAACCAAACTAAGTAGATAAACTGTTCAGATATTCTTTCAAAAGCCCAGAACATTATCCATAATAGCAGAATTTGCTCCACCCCCAAAACCAAAAACTATAGAAAAAAACAAATTGCATTAAAAAGCATAAAACTTCAATAAATTCGTATATGCTCCCTTCTCCAACTAGTGTTTTCACTTCAAAAGAAGACGATAATTTTTTTTTAAAAAAAAAACGTTCTGTAATTCTAATACAAGTTAATTTTCCTTTTTTTTAAGTATATTTGAAGATAACTAGAAAGAAAACAGCAGGATCCCAAAAGAAACTGACCTTCAAAATTTATGCCAGCTGGAGAAAGAGTTGCAGAAGAGGCCTCCATAAATGCAAGAACCAGTATACCCACTTTCCACAATACGAAACTAGCTGTTCCCATAGTAAATCTTTTACCTTGCTTTCTTTTTCACTACCAGCAGTACCCACTGATCAAAACCGCCATAACCAACAAGCACACTGGCCATTCTCGAAACATGTTACCTCCATACTAACTTACCTGAACAAAAAGGCAGTGTCCCAGCAGAATCTCATAAAGCAGCCCCACCAGTACCATAACAGCAAAAGCTCCGTTTTCCCTTTTTACTACTTCAAACCAACAAAATTATGCACTTTCTAACTTCAACAGACAAAGAGACCCAAATGCTAAAAACCAGTATCCCACAAGATATTCAGATCGGAAACAGAGAATTCAATACAACTGAGCTAATGGGCACCATATGAGCTGAGAAAAGAGCAAAAGAGGAGAATTTTCTCGAGAAACAAGCAAAACACCGAGCCTGAAAGTCTGAGATCCTAGAGATCCGAGAATGCGTGTGCTATTTTGATATGTTTTGGGCGATCCCCACAAAATTCCATGTGAGTATGTTGTTGGTTTCCAACCCAGCTCTGTTCGTCCCCTTCTCTCCCTGTGATTCCCCCACTTCACATTATCTTCTTTTTGTTTCAAAGAGACGCACACAAACACACAAAATGGTGAAAAAGATGAGTGCAAATCACTCACACACAAGGAACCAAACACGCAAGGGCCAGAGCAAAATGCCAAACTCGGACACAGATACAGACGCAGCAGACCCCCCAGTAAAGAAAAAGTTTGTATTGTGAAAAAGAAAAATTAAAAAGAAAAAGAAAATAATGGGTTTGATTTTTTCTTTTTCTAAAGTGGAAAAAAATTGAATAAAAAAAAATCAGTGATTGGACTGAAGGGATGTGTAGGATGGATCAGAGAGAACAATGGCATGTCTATGGAAAAGGAAATTTTTTGCAGGTAAGTTTTTGGCAGGTCACGTGCTTGAATTGTCCTGCCTCTTGTTCGCTTTTGGCTTTGGCTTTGTATTTCAATTTTCTTTTTTAATTATTTTTCTATATTAAAATAACCACTTTCTGTTAGCTTTTGCAGGATATGACCCATCCCACTAAAATGCGCCTCCTTTCTTTTTAAATAAATTATCTTCTTTTTCTATTTTTCCATTTTTTAAAAACATATATACTTTGAATTATCTAAAAAAGAAAGCCAATATTCAATTCATATTTATATTATTTTTAAAATTTTATTATTTACCATCAATAAGATTTAAATTAAAATGATAAATATATTTAATTATATATTAAAAAATTTATTAAATTTTTTTTAATTATTTAATTAAATATATAAATATAACTGATAAACAGTCACCCATGATGCCAATAGTATTTTTAAAAAACTATTAACATCTATGCATTTTGATTTGTATCAAAATTTGCACATGACATTTTAAATAACTTCTTTAGCATTTTGTATCCAATAAATTAAATAAAATTTATACTTTGTCGTTCTTATTTTGGAAAGCTACAATAAATTCCACTTTTCACTCAAATTAATTTCAAAAGTGATATATATATATATATNTTATTAAATTAATATATAAGTAGGATTATTTTATTTCATGCTGTTGCATGCACAGTGCACCACGTGTAACCCATGAATAAAATTAAAATACCTGACAAACTTACATGTAGGATCATAGATTATTTAATCCTATATTACTAATTTAAATAAATTTTATATTACGAAAATATAATACATAAAAATTCTGCACTTTTTAATAAAGTCCTATGCGTTGTTTTCTATTCATATTCATATATAGAATCCATATAATTAATCTCATTTATTATGAATGAATAGACTAAGACGTATTTTCCCTAATTAATCCATTAGGCAATAAGAAGTAAACATATTTGATATGCAACAAAATATATGACATTTTTATATAATTATATTTCAAAATTTAAGTGTTAAGAAGGAAAAGGAAATTAAATTACTGAAATTCTCCATTTATTTAATTAATTAGTATGAAAAGACCAAAATACGGTGTCGTGGTCGTGGAGGTTCGTGCGAGATTTCATACTTGTTTAGTATTTTGTTATTCTTCGTTGGGTACCGTGAGAGAGAATCTACAAAATGCTCCTACCGAAGCACATGCCACATACCTTGAGCTTAAGGACATTTCCGTAATTATATAGATGTTTGTGTTGTTTTTTTTTTTTTTTTTNTTTTTTTTTTTTTTTTTTTTTTTTTTTTTTTTTTTTTTTTTTTTTTTTTTTTTTCTTATTTTTTTTTTTTTTTTTTTTTTTTAGCTATTATTAAGATGTCCGGATGATATTTATATAAAAATTATAACTAAAATTTTGTTTTAATAACATAACACTATAGTTATTGAACAATCTATTTTTAGTGATGATAATTTTAAATTTAGTCACTAAAATAAATTTTTAATAACAATTTTGATAAATTTTTTATCAGAGCATGTTAATAATAGCATCTCCTCGTTTATATGCATACACCACTAAGTAAAAAGCTTTTTCTGAAACTTAATTAATTAAAATTCTGAAAATAATTATTTCAAGGGGTAATATATTTGAACCATATCCTCAGTGGTAGAAAAGCTTTTCTGAAACTTAATTAATTAAAAATTATTTCAAATGGTAATAGATTTGAACCATATCCTCGTAAAAATTCAAAAGTGACCACCATCTACTTTTTAAACATATAGATTTTTTTTTTTTTAAATCTTCATGGAGTAAAGGCAGTGAGGCACTGAAGAATGAAGCAGCATAAATCTATATCATGGTCGATGGTGGAAAAACTTTCCTTTCAGAATAATTACTAGGGTGATCAATTGGATGGTGCAGTTTTATTCTTCTTCAATATAATATTCTTATCCAGGGTTTAGTGGTAGTAGCTTGTTTGAGAATGTTTGTATTTTTTCTTTAATGATTATTATATGAATGATAATAAATTAATCTGCATTGATTTATATTATAGGAAAAAATAAACATTATTCATAACTGTTCTTGTTGTGGCTGTTTTTCGTCTCGGGCTGGGCTCCTCGGGTACCTGCAAAACCGGAGCTAAATCGGTTAGGGGGGCGCCGGTGTGGTGGCCGGCGTTTCCCCTCCGATGCTTAAGTCAGTGATCATCCTTTGATTATCAGTTCAAAACAATGAAAAATGACTGAAAAATGGTTAAAAAGGGGGGCAAGGGGAGCCAAACTCGGAGGAGAAAGGGTAGGAAAATTTTTGGGAGAGTCTAGGAGGAAGAAAAGCTGTCTGGCCGAGAAAAGAGTCTCTCAGACATCTCTCCATGAGGGCTGTCCGGTTTGTGTGAGGTGAGAGAGATGATGAACAGTGATTTTGGCTTTATTAGGTAATGTAATCATCACATGGAAAGGTCAAATCCCCCCCCATTTCCCCAAATGCATGCCTTAGTGGTCTCCAAATCCACCAACTCAAGGCAGCCGGATTTTTAGGAGAGAGGAGAGGGAGAGGGTGGCGGTTAGGTGGGAGTTGGTGGTGTCTTGGGCTGCGTGTGGCTCCAAATTCGGTTTCCCCCTTTTGCCCCTTTTATCACTTACCTCATAACTAACATATGGAGGGTCAGGATTAGTTCACTGATGGCCTGATGTCCCAGATGGGAGACAAGTGTCTCTACCCAAGTTTATGGGCTTAGGAAGTTTTCTGGGCTTAGGTGGCCCACCACATTGTTGGGTATTTAATTTATTACCCATGATTACTAGGTATTGGGCCTAAATGGTGGGCAAAAATCCCCACAACAATAGCCCCCAAATTGATCCAATTTTAAAAATTGAATCAATTTTAAAGATGAATATACCTGTTAAGCGCGAATACCCAGAATCTTGTATTTTGAATTTGGAGGCATCTTTTTTCCCGTTTCTGCCTCTTTTTCCCCCTTCTTTTTTTTTTTTTTTTTTTTTTAAANCTTTTTTTTTTTTTTGAAAATAGGCGCTGCAGCCTTTTTCTGAGGGTGATGGGACGGGCAGTTAATGCCCACGTCTTGCACGCCTCCAGTCACGTCCGCACGCGACTCCCCATTTCTTCTCTTCTCTTCTTCTCCTCCTTTTCACGCCGAAGATTCTTCCCGGCTTTCTCCCTGTCCAAACTACAAAGAGAGACGCGTGTGTTGCCTCCTCCGGTTGTTCGATAACTCAGGCTGTTCCCCTTCTACCTCGCTCAGTTCCGTCGACGGTTCCTCCTTCCTTTTCGGTTACGGTGAGTCTCGATTATTCTCCATAACTTTGACTTCGGTTTTTCCTTTGGCTGTTTTGGGTTGCTTGTTGGCCCTACTGACTCCTCGTTGTCTTCACAGTTTGGCTCGGGCCTTTGGTCAGGAGAGAAGTTCCCCTTTGTCACACCTTGCCGTTCCCTCAAGCTCGCCAAAAATTTGAAGGTACGGGTCTTTTTCCTCTCTATCTCGCCCCCGTCTTAGGGCTTTCGTATCGCTTTACTTTCCATTTTTGCTGTGTGTTGCTGCCTGGTAGAATTTTTAGGTGTCCTGCTTCGTGTAGAAATAGGGGGTTTAGGTTAGGACCCTGAATGCCGTGGCCTGAAAGCAGGGGGCCACGCCGCGGCTTGTCGCTTAGGCGTAGGCTGCGTGTTTAGGTAGTGGCCCAGCCCTAGGCAGGAACTGAGGACGAAATATGTAGGACTGGGGGTGAGGCTCCGGACTAGGGTGGAGGCCGAGGCGCCGAGGCTGAAACTCGGGACCTGGGTGGAGGCGGAGGCACCGAGGCTGAAACTCGGGACCTAGGTGGAGGCCGAGGAGCCGAGGCTGAAACTCGGGACCTGGGTGGAGGCCGAGGCGCCGAGGCTGAAACTCGGAACCTGGGTGGAGGCCGAGGCACCGAGGCTGAAACTCGGGACCTGGGTGGAGACCGAGGCGCCGAGGCTGAAACTCGGAACCTGGGTGGAGGCCAAAGCACCGAGGCTGAAACTCGGGACTTGGACGTAGTGCGTCGAAGTTTGGTGGTCGTCGAGGTACTAGTCCACGGTTCGCGTGCCTTAGAGTTCTTGGCGTTTTGCTCCTTCTTGTTCAGGGGGTGGCCATCCTGACAGTCGAGCTGCTTCTCTGTTTCAGATGTCTCGCCCTTCACCAAGCGGTGGCGGTGACAACTCGAGTCGTCCTTTACTTAGCCAGCCTTTAAGTTTCCAAACCCTCATTGATCGCGTGCCCCAACCCTACAGGCCTAACATCTTTAACGAATCACCGTACTCCTACCTGAGGGATATCAACGTTTCGCAGATGGTGGACGTATCTGACTCTTCGGATTCCGAATCCGGGACTAACTCGGGGGCGAAGAGGCAAGCAGGTTCCTCCGCAGCTGCGGCCGAAGCGGCTGGGCCTTCGGCTGCAGCTGGTGTGGCCGAATCTTCCCAGGAGGAAGAAGAGGTGAGGGTTCCCGAGGGAACCTGGAGTTATGATGAGGTCGAGTCTAGACTCACCCAAGCTGACCTAGATCAGCTGAAGCTGGATTACTTAGTACCCGACGAGATCACCTTCCGGGTGCCCAGAAGCGGCGAGTTACCCAGTTGCCCCCCTCCTGGCGAGATTGCCCTGAACCGGTGGTTCTTTAAATGCGGACTGAGGTTGCCAATCCTGCTCTTCGTTCGGCGTCTTCTCCGCGATGTCCAGCTGGCGCCGCTTCAGCTAAATCCCAACGCATGGAAGGGGATTTACTGTTGCTTCGTGTTATGGCAGGAGAACTTTGGCATCGATCCCACTCCCTCCGAAATACAGGCGTGTTTCGAAATTAGATCTGCCGCCAACAAGGTTGGCTCTTTCTGCTACTACCCCCGGCGCAGGAAGTTCCTAGTGAAACCTCCTGAGGTTTCAAACTGGCAGCGGTAGTGGTTCTTTGTTGGAGGGGACTGGGAAGATGGGGGTGAGCCCGCGACCCCCCGCAGGTTCTGCGGGAACAACCATAAGTGGAACCCATCCTTCCCTTCTATGGATGAATCTAGCAGGTTTAGGGTTAACCACATCCTGGACCTCGAGCTGTACGAGAAGGACTCCACTATTCTTTTAAAGGAGGCCAGGCTGGCTGGCGGTAGCGCTCGGCTACTTTTACCTTACTTTTAGTTTGCCTTGTTTACTTAAGTACCTAACTTCTGGACTGCTTTTTTGGGCGCAGTGATGTCGTCAGGCGTCGGGTTCAAACGGGCTCTGCCTGGTCGCCCTGATAGGAGCAGGGCAGCGAAGTCGGTGAAAGTTAGCCCCGGGCAGTCGGTCAGAGCCTCAGCTGCTGCAGTGGAGAGTTCGACCTTGCCTCCTCCACCCTCCAGGAGCGCCTCCTCCAAGGATCCTAAGGGAGGCGTTAGCTCTCCTCAGCCGAGGGGAAGCGGGGACCAAACGCCCGCTTCCAGGAGCAGCGTGCGTCCCTCCAAGGGTAGGAGGGATTCCTCCCCAGAGGGGAGCCGAGGGGAAAGGAGCAGATCACCTGGCCGCATAGGCGAATTTGTGAATTTCCTGTCGAAGGACGTCCTTCCAGTCGAGGATAGG
The DNA here is from genome assembly GCA_003254975.1 of Ochetophila trinervis. Taxonomy (NCBI): domain Eukaryota; kingdom Viridiplantae; phylum Streptophyta; class Magnoliopsida; order Rosales; family Rhamnaceae; genus Ochetophila; species Ochetophila trinervis. The sequence goes on from QANX01004568.1 coordinate 11,870, forward strand.
TGGCTGTCTGGGGTCTCGGACTCGTCACTTCCTGCTGAGGCCTCTCGCCTAGTCGGCTTGGTGAGAATTCACATCTCTGAGCCCTTACAGATTTTGACCCCTTTGGTTATTTACTTGTGTATTTTCATTTGCCGTGCAGGGGGCCTTCATGGTTTTTAAGCTCCAGGAGCAGATCGCTAGGCATAAGGAAATCTCCGCGACTGCTGTCATAGATCTGAGGGAGTCTCAGAAGGAGCTGGAGGAGGCCAGGAGACGCATGGCCGAGTTGGAGCTCCTTATGACGAAGAAGGACCTGGAGGTCAACCAAAAGGAGGGCGACCTGAACCTGAAGGAGGCCGAGCTGAAACTCAGTGATGCTGAGATAAGGAAGAAAGATCAACTTCTTATCGCCTCCACTGCCCGGTTGAAGGAACAGGTCAAAGAGTATGAGGGGCTGAGGGCTGAGCTTGAGGAAGCGAAGAAAAGCCTCCAGCTGAAGGTTGATGAGATCGCGAGGCTATACGATGAGGCCGAGGGTCAGTTCGATGCAGGCGCTGACTCCGCGGTCACGTTCATCAAGTCTAAGTTTCCAGACTTCGATTTCAGCCTTCTGGATCAGCCTGAGGATCCAACTTCGGTCCCTGCTGTCTCGGCTGGTCCATCAGTTCCTCCCTCGGAGCCGTCTTCCTCTGGCCCTGCTGCAACCCCGGGCTCTCCTCCAGCTGCATGACCGTCAGCAGCTTCCGTCTCTCTCTCTTCCAGTTTACTCCTCGTAGTTGAAGTTACAGTTTTTTTTTTGTAACTATTCCTTTTCTTTACTTGGTTTGTAACTAAAGACAATTCTCGGCTAATTGATGCCAGAGCTAATTTTCGTGTAACCCTTTCAGCAATGAACTTGGAAAGAGCCTTCGTGCATCTGCTGCGTACTTGCTTATGCTTGCGTTCTGCCTTACTTCTTTTTTTTTTTTATGAAGCACTTAGTCTCTTTTTTTTTTTTGTGTGAAGCACACTTAGTGTTAGTGCCTCTGTAGCCCCCTACTCTTCCCTGTTTGTCGGTAGAGGAACTGGGGAGAGTTATCACATACATTGGTGGCCTTTAAGTCTGCCTGGTCTCGCTGTCACCGGGCACTTAGCCTCCTGGCTGTTTTAGCCTACGGCCCCTGGTCGATCCGAGCCCAGCTCGGGGGACCTTTAACCTCAGGGGGTTCAGCCCCTTGGCTATCCTTAGCTGCCAGCTCCTGGTCGATCCGAGCCCAGCTCGGGGAGCCTTTGGCTTCTGGGGGTTCAGCCCCCTGGCTATTTTTAGCTGCCAGCTCCTGGTCGATCCGAGCCCAGCTCGGGGAGCCTTTGGCTTCTAGGGGTTCAGCTCCCTAATTATCTATAGCTGCCAGCTCCTGGTCGATCCGAGCCCAGCTCGGGGAGCCTTTGGCTTCTAGGGGTTCAGCCCTTGGCTATTCTAGCCTGGGTCTTTGTAATATATATTTAAACAATTGCATATATTTCTTTTTTGTTGGAAGGAAACTACCATTTCATTGATAACAACATTGCGTTGTACAATCTGAACATAGAAATTTACATAGGCTACTGAAAATAAATCTTCAGATGTTCTGCATTCCAGGGATGGGCAAGAATCTTTCCGTCCTCTCCCTCCAGTTGATAGGTTCCAGGTCGGATCACTCTCCTCACCTGGTATGGGCCTTCCCAGGTCGGGCCCATAGCTCTCATCCCATATTCTTTGGTGTTTAATGTGACCTTCCTCAGGACTAGGTCACCAGGCCAAAAAGTTCTTTGTTTCACTTTGGAGTTGTAGTACCTGGCTGACTGTTGCTGGTAGGCTGCTGCACGTACCTGAGCCAGATCCCTTGTTTCTTCTATTAAGTCCAGGTTAAGCCTCATTTGCTCCCCATTCTCTTCCAACCGGAAGTGTTCAGTTCTGAAGTTCGGTATTCCTATCTCGACTGGGATGACTGCCTCAGTTCCAAAGGCCAGCGAAAAAGGAGTTTCTCTTGTTCCTGTTCTTGGGGTTGTTCTGTAGGCCCACAAGATTTCAGGAAGCTTATCTGCCCAAGCCCCCTTGTGCTTGTCTAACCTGGTCTTCAAATTCAACTTAATTGTCTTGTTCGCAGCCTCGACTTGGCCATTAGCCTGGGGGTGAAACGGTGAAGAGAAGGCTGCTTTGATCCCCAAACTTGAGCACATATCCCTGTAACTTTTGTTGTCGAATTGCTTTCCGTTGTCAGTGACGATGGTGTGAGGTATCCCGAAGCGGCAGATGATGGATTTCCAGATGAAGCTCGACGTTTTAGCTTCAGTGATAGTTGACAGGGGCTCAGCTTCCACCCATTTAGTAAAGTAGTCAATTGCCACTATAGCGAATTTGGCCTGTCCGCGTCCTGTTGGGAGAGGTCCAATGAGGTCAACTCCCCACTGAGCGAATGGCCACGGGCTCCTAATGGAGGTGAGTTGCTCAGGCGGTTTCTTCTGAACTTTTGCAAACCTTTGGCAAGGGTCGCATTTCTTCACGAATCTTTTCGCGTCTTCCTGCATGGTTGGCCAGTAATAGCCCTGGCGGACTACCTTATGTGCCAAAGACCTCCCTCCTGAGTGGTTCCCACAAACTCCTTCGTGGACTTCCCTCAGGACATAGTCCGCCTCCTCTTCTCCTAGGCATCTCAAGTAGGGTAGCGAGAAGCCTCTTTTGTACAGTATTCCGCTGATGAGGGTATACTGTGGGGCTTTGTACCTAAGCCTTCGAGCTTTCAGTTTGTCCTCGGGTAGCGTGCCGTCTACCAAAAATTTGATTATTGGGTCTCTCCATCCTGGCCTCTCCTCCACCGGGTTCACCTCCATCGTCTTACCCGAGGTGCTGGGCTGCATTAGCATTTCGATTGGAATTGTGCGCACCAGCTCCGACTCGGTGGCTGACGCTAGCTTGGCAAGCGAATCAGCATTCGAGTTTTCAGCTCTCGGAATTTGCGTGATGTGGTGTTCTTCAAAATCTTTTAGCAACTCCTTGACTACCTTCAGGTAGCTGATCATATTTGTCCCCTTGGCCTGGTATTCTGACCTAACTTGTTTTACTACCAACTGCGAGTCACTGTAGCTGTGCACCCTCCTAGCCCCCAGTGACCTCGCCATTTTGAGCCCCGCTATTAGCGCTACATATTCTGCCTCGTTATTAGATGCCTTAAACCCAAGTCTGAGTGCATATTCCAGCTTCACATGGTCAGGAGCTGGAGTGGTTAGGATGAACCCTGCTCCGCTTCCGTGCTCGTTGGAGGACCCGTCGGTATGCAAGGTCCATAATGGGGCTGGATGTGTGTTACTTGTCCCGCTGGGGTCACTTGGGATAATGACCTCTCCTTCTTCTGAGGCGGTGAATTCGACAATGAAGTCAGCCACTGCCTGAGCTTTTGTCGCCGTGCGGGGTTTATACGATATCTCGTATTGTCCCAGCTCGATGGACCACTTGACCAATCTTCCGGACGTCTCTGGCTTCTGTAGCACCTGCCTGAGGGGGTAGTTGGTGGGCACGGTAATCGAATGTGCCTGAAAGTACGGTTTTAACTTCCTTGAGGACATGACTAAGGCTAGGGCTAACTTCTCTATGCTGGGGTACTTGGTCTCCGCTTGCACCATGGCTTTGCTAACATAGTAGACCGGCAGCTGGGCCGTTCCTTCTTCTCGTATGACGGCGGAGCTCACTGCTGTTTCCAACACAGCTAAGTAGAGGAGCAACGTTTCTCCACAAATCGGCTTGGAGAGCAATGGTGAAGTGCTCAAGTATTTCTTGAGTTGAGAGAAAGCCTCATCGCACTCTTTAGTCCACACGAAGTCCTTAGCTCCCCTAAGGATTTTGAAAAATGGTACGCATTTGTCCGTGGCCCTTGAGACGAACCGGTTAAGAGCTGCCACCTTTCCTGTGAGTCTCTGAACCTCCTTCACCTTCCGTGGTGACGTCATCTCCATGATCGCTTTTATTTTATCCGGGTTGGCTTCGATTCCACGTTGGTTCACCATGAAACCCAGGAATTTCCCAGAGGCTACTCCAAAGGCACATTTAGCGGGGTTCAGCATCATTTTATGTCTCCTCAAGACATTAAACATTTCGCCTAGGTGATCGAGATGCTTGCTCGCCTTGCCACTTTTCACTAGCATATCGTCCACGTATACCTCCATTGTCTTCCCAATTTGGTCGGCAAACATTTTGTTAACCAGCCTCTGGTAGGTGGCTCCAGCGTTCTTGAGCCCGAAAGGCATCACCTTATAGCAGTACAGTCCGAGATTGGTGATGAAAGCAGTTTTTTCTTGATCGCCAGAATGCATTCCGATCTGGTTGTATCCCGAGAAGGCGTCGCAGAAGCTATACAGCTCGCTACCCGCTGTGGAGTCTACCAGCTGGTCAATCTTGGGTAGCGGGAAGCTATCCTTGGGGCATGCTTTGTTCAGGTCCGTGAAGTCCACACACACCCGCCAGTCTCCATTGCTCTTCTTCACCAACACCACATTGGCTAGCCAGGTGGGGTACGTTACTTCTCTGATGAACCCCGCTTTCAGGAGCTTATCCACCTCGGTCTTGATTGCTTCATACCTCCCAGGGTTAAAAGCTCTCCTCTTCTGCTTCACTGGCCTGAAGCTGGGATCCACGTTCAGCCTGTGCACCATAATCTCCGGGTCTATTCCTGGCATATCTTCATGGGACCATGCAAACACATCCGAATTGGTCCTTAAGAAATTTGATAGCTCCTCCTTCAGCTCGGGGGAAAGCATTGTACCGATTCTCGTGGTTCTCTCCGGGTTGTTCGGATCTATTTGGATGTTGGTGAGCTCTTCCACCGGCTCTCCTCTGAACATCTCTCGCCTCCTATCACTCAGCTTTTCTTCAGAAAGGTCTTCCTCGGCTGTCTGGATCTCCGTCATTAGTGAGTCTTCATCTATCATCCTCGGACCCGCCTTAGTCACCCATGAAATGTTCTCTCCGTCAACTTCGGGTGTCGTTGGTGAAGTGAATGCTTCAGGAGGTGGCTCGGAGCTTTTCTGCTCGGAGGTTGGTGCTGGCTCAGGGCATCTCTGCTCGGAGGACTCAGCGCGGATCGGGTAGTTGAGGTTCTCGTGACGCGGCTCGGGGCGATTCTGCTCGGAGGTGGAGAAAATGGGCAGCGCCTCGGCATGGGTGTCCCTTTCCCTGAGAGCTGTGGCGTAGCATTGCCTGGATTCGTACTGATTTCCTCGCACCACTCCGACACCTCCTCCTTCGGTTGGAAACTTCATCATGAGGTGGTAGGTCGAAGTGGCTGCTCTCAAAGCATTGAGGGCGGGTCTTCCTAGAATAGCGTTATATGCTGACGCCGATTTTATCACCAAGAAATTTATTAAGACAGTGGACCGATTCGGGATATCTCCCACAGTGAGAGGCAGCTCAACGGAACCTTCAGGGAGAATCGTTTCTCCAGTGAACCCCATCAGCGGTGTCCGCACAGGTTTGAGGACTTCCCTCTTCAGCCCCATAGCGCTGAAAGCAGGCGTATACAGGATGTTGGTAGAGCTTCCGTTGTCGATTAGCATCCGGTACACTCGGTGGTTGGCGACCTGGGCTGTTATCACTATAGCGTCATCGTGTGGGTGCTGTACTCTTGCAGCTTCTTCGTCTGTGAATGTTATGGAGAAGCTCTCTCTGCGGGTGGCCTTCATTGGTCTGAAGGTGCAGTTCACCTCGTGATGCTCGTCTAAGCATTTGGCGCCTCTCGCGTATGCTTTGCGTGACTGGTTGGATTCACCTCCGGCTCCCGGTCCGCCCATGATTGTCCTCACACTTCCGAGTACATTATCCGGGTGCAGCGGAGGTGATGGCGTTTCTCTCCTTCCAGCATCTTCCCGCCTTGGGGGAGGTGGGGCGTTAGGCCCGGCAGCCTTCGCCAAGAACTCCTTCAGATGCCCTCTTTGGATGAGGGCCTCAATCTCGTCCTTCAGCTCCGTGCATTCCTCCGTAGTGTGTCAGTTAGGCCCTGCAGCTTTCGCCAAGAACTCTTTCAGCTGCCCTCTTTGGATGAAGGCTTCAATTTTGTCCCTCAGCTCTGTGCACTCCTCCGTAGTGTGCCCATAGTCCCTGTGGTATCTGCAGTACTTGTTTTTATTCCTGAATTTGAATGGGGTCCTCATTGGGAAGGGTTTCTTCAGCAGGTTGTTTCCTTCGATTTGCATTAGCACCTCCGAGCGAGTTGTGTTGAGGGGGGTAAACCTCTCAAACTTGCTCTTGGGTGGCCGTGGTGCCAGGCTCACCTCTTCGTAACTTCTCTTATTGTTGCGGGGCAGGGTACTCCTCTGATTTTTTCTCACTTCAGGTCTCCCACTTCCTCCGCTTCGGTTCAGGTTTCTCTTGCATTGAATAATTTCTTCAGCGGAGATGTGTTTGTAGGCTTCAGCCAACATCTCCGAAAATGTTTGAAGCGGGTTCTTAGCTATCGTCCTGATGAAGTCCTCATCGCGGACTCCATCCTGCATAGCTTGCATCGCCCGATCATCCGTGCAGCCCTCGATTTGTATCATCACATCCGAAAATCTTTGGACATATGCCTTCAAAGACTCATTTTCTCCTTGCATAACTGACGACAAGTGAGAGGGCGGCTTTTTTACTGGCCTAGCTCCTATAAATTGCGCCATGAAGGCGCTCTCCTGCTGGCTGAAAGAATTAATCGAGCCAGGGCGTAAGCCGGTGAACCACGTCCGTGCCACTCCTCCCAGGGTTAAAGGGAAAGCGCGGCACTTGATGGCATCTTCGGCAGCCTCAAATTCCATCCATACTTTATAGGCTCCGAGGTGCTCCGCCGGGTCTCCTTTGCCCTCATACCTTCCCACACTCGGCATTTTGAAATCCTTAGGGAGCCCAGCTCGGCGTATCCCTATACCGAACGGCGAGGTTTCTTGTCCTGGTCCGGGTGCATAGGCGTAGGGATGTGGGTGATGGATCAGGTGCTGCTGGTCGCTGCGGAATTTCATGTAAACCTCATCTTCGAGTCTTCTCTGCTCCACCTCAATCCTTTGTGCCTCCTCGGCTTCCATTCTCTTTCTTTCAAGTTCGCGCCTCTGTCTCTCTTCGGCTTCTAGCCTCAATTTCTCTTCAGCTAGGATTTTCCTCCTTTCTTCTGCCCAGATTTTCTGCCTTTCTTCTGCCCGGATGAGCCTTCTCTCTTCCTCCTCTTCGACTCGCCTCCTGCGCTCATCCCGGGACTCTGCTCTCTCTTGCTCCTCTCGCGCTCGCCTTCTGGCTTCGAGGGAAGCCCTTAAGTTACTGAGGTCCAGGCCCTCATTAGGAGAGGAGAAGGCGTCGCTCACTGATCTAGTCCGCAGGCTATTTCGCTCCTCGACTGGCAGCTGGCGGGCAGGCGAGGGGTGGTTCCTCCCTGGGTTCCTCCGTGCTTCGCCCAGGGGGGGTCTCAGGTTCGGTCTCGATCGCGCTGGCCTCCCTTGCCGTGAGCCTCTAGCCGTGGTTCCCAGCTCCTCTCCCGGTGCTCCCCCATCTCCAGGAGTTCGCAGGATAACGCGGTCTCGTGGAGAGTCCACTGGAGCTGGGCTTATCATCGTTTGTGAGAACGGCTCACGGTTAGTCCGCTGCTGGATTTCCAGGAGGCCAATGACTTGTTCCATCCGGTTTCCCAAGTCGGATATCCGGGTTCGCTCCGAGCGTGGGGCAATGCGTCTCTCACTTCGCCTTCGAGCTGGAGGCAGCAGTTGGGAGGGCAGGATGCTTGGTTCAGCTGCCGGTATTGACGTCCCCCGGTTCGGGAAGGAGCTAGTTCTCATGGGCTGCTTGCCCCTGGCTTCTCTGTTAGACGGTTCAGCTCCATCTAACATGACCTGCTGTTCCGGGTGGGTGTCTGTCATCTCGCTTCAGGAGTAGTTTTGGTTCGGCTAAGCTCTCCGCTCTGGTGGGGTAATCGTGTTGAGTTTCAGTTCAGTTCACTCCGGCTTCAGGTTCAATCTCAACTAGGTTCGGGCTCAGCTTTAGTCAGGTTCAGATTTAGCTTCGACCACCTCAGCTTCGGTTCAGTCTACCTCAGCTTCAGCTAGGTTCAGCTTTAGCTTCAGCTAAGTTCAGATTTAGCTTCGACCACCTCATCTCCGGTTTGGTCCACCTCTGCTTCAGCTAGGTTCAACTTTAGCTTCAGCCAGGTTCAGATTTAGCTTCGACCACCTCAGCTCCGGTTTGGTCCACCTCAGCTTCAGCTAGGTTCA
>QANX01004568.1:20708-49883 GCA_003254975.1 Ochetophila trinervis
AACGGAGCCAAACCGGTTAGGGGGGCGCCGGTGTGGTGGCCGGCGTTTCCCCTCCGATGCTTAAGTCAGTGCTCATCTTTGCTTGCTAACCAAAAACAATAAGAGTAGCTCAGAAAAATAGCTGAAAAGGGGGCAAAAAAGGGGGGTCAAAATAGGAGGAGGGAAAGGTAGGGGAAATTTTTTGGGAGAGTTTTCCCTTTTGGGAGCTGTCTGGCCGAAAAGTCCAGATCCCCTTCTCCCTGAGGGGCTGTCCGGTTTTGTGAGGTCAGAGAGATAGTGAACAGTGGTTTGTACTTTATTAGGTAGTGTGATCATTACATGGAAAGGCCAAAATCATCCCCATTTCCCCAAATGCATGGCTTTGTGGTCTCCAAATCTACCAACCTCAAAGCAGCCGGATTTTTTGGGAGACAGGAGAGGGAGAGGGTGGCGGTTTTGGTGGGAGTTGGTGACGTCTAGGGCTGCGTGCGGCTCCAAATTTAATTCCCCATTTTGTCCCTTTTATTCAATACCTCATAACTTACACATGGAGGGTCTGGATTTAATTTACTAAAGGCCTGATGTCCCAGATGGGAGACAAGTGTCTCTACCCAAACTCATGGGCTTTGGATGTCTTCTGGGCTTAGGTGGCCCACCACATTGTTGGGTATGCAATTTATTACCCATAATTGCTAGGTATTGGGCCCAATTAATGGGCAAAAATGCCCACAACAGTGGGCACTTTTTTTTCCTCAAATTTTTGGCATAAGAGTTAAGAGTTTGGGTTAATTTCTTATACTGGGCATTGATTTTTTATGTTTTTCAACAATGGGGCTTGGTGGGATTTTAGTTGTTGACTTTCTTGTGGGATTTTCTGTTCTAAATTTGAGGTTATTGGATCACCATGAAATATTTATTAAAACTTTAATTGGATTATTTTCTCTTCTGTTAACCTAGAAGAACCTTTTTCTGGTTCTTCAATCTGAAATAGTATTTTTCCAGAGTAAGATTGTTCGTATTGAAAAGAAAATGAAGAAAGATTTTTTTTTTCCGGAGTCTTTTTCAGAATGGAGAACAAAGAGTGGGTTTTTATGGTGGTGTTGGGTATTCTTTTTCTGGTTTTTGTGCTGTTTTTTTTTTTCTTTTTTTTTCATTTTAATTAGATTAAATTTTATTAGATATAATTTGAAAAAAGAAAGTACACATATTTCATTCTAAATGGAACCCAAATCTAATTTTAATAGGCACTATGTATTAATAAAATTATGACACATAAGCAACAATACTTTTTAAAATTTATTGTCACATAAACTACTTAACTTTATTGTCACATAAACTACATAACCATTAGAGCATCTAATATGCTCTAAGTTGGAAACTTGCCAACTTTGTTAAGTATTCAAATTTGAACCGATAGGACTAAAATCAATAATAATGATTACAACCACAGTAGCTCATAACTATTAGATTCTAATAAAACTTGATCCGGACAAGTTGGAGATCAGTTTTCTTTGAGCTTGGAAGAGAAAGACCCGTTTTTTCTTCCATGTTTATATCTTCCTCTTTCATTCTATCAGGCGATTTCCAATCAAACCGGTATAACAGATTTGCTAGTCGAAGCTCCACTGTAGTTGTTGCCATATACATCGCCGGACAAATCCTTCGACCCGACCCGAAGGGCAAGAGCTAGAAGTTTTGCCCTCTAAAATCAATGGAATTATTAGCAAATCTTTCGGGGATGAATTCTTCTGGATTTCCCAGTATTTGGGGTCTGTCGATTCCCCAGATATTAACTTGGATTAGCATTTTGTAGGAATTTTTCTGAATATAAATTATTTTTTATTTGTTTTAAATTAAATATATTTATTTAATTATTATTTGTAATAGAGTTTCATTGAAAATATACAACTTTTAATAGAATGTTGTTTCTGTTAGAAACAATACGTTGTATAGTGGAAAGTTGCATCTGTTGAAAACAATACGATGTTTCATCTTTGGAGAAATATATGTTTCTACAAAAAAATGTAAGCTTTGCCTATTTAAAAGCTCTGTTTCTACTTTTGAAAGACAGACAAAACACAATAAGAAAATAAAACAGAGTATCATTCATATTTACATCTACATTAAAAGAGAGAGTTCTTCATAAAGTTGTTCGTTGTTTCTAGAAATTTGGAGTGCTACTATTCCTGGAAGGTAATGGTTGTAGCCTGTGAGACATTCGCCATTGAAGATCCGTTTATCACATGTGCAGGGCGAAAATTGTGTTAAGGCTAAAGAATTCAATTCGTACCTCCACTCAAAACTAATTTTTCTTTAATCTCTTTATTATTATTTTGTTATTTATTTAAATTGTTTTTTTGTTACACAGTAGAATACAATTTATTTTAATTACAATATTGATTACACATTTTTGGAAGAATATCGTACCCATTAACCTTGAAGTGTGACATGGTTTCTCTTGGAATTAGAAAAGGAGCTGGTGGATGCAGTCTAAATGTTTCTTTTATTATCATCTTCAGGTAATGAAGTTGCTCAGTGTCACTCTCACTGACTTTTCCTTTATTTCCAATCACATTTCTAACCTCATCTTGTGCCTTCTTTAGTTCTGGTTTCTTAGCCAGCTCTACCATTGCCCATATCATCGTTATTGCACCAGTGTCTACTCCACCTAAAAACGTATCCTGTTTCACAAAAAATATAATCAAAATCATAAACATAGAAATCAATATTCTTTACCGCAAAAGGGTAATATATATATATAAAGAAAAAAGTTAATTATGCACATTTTACACTATAGATATGGAGATATATATAAGTATGTAGCTAGCTTACAAAGATGACTGCTTTGACATGGTCATGAGAGAGCACAGCAGCACCAAATCTAGATTGCTCTTTAATTATTTTGAGAAGCACATCAATAATGTCATCTTGGTCTTGTTTTTCTCTCTGTATTAGAGATTAAATATAAAAGTAATGAAGGTCCACTTCCTATCAGTTTAAGTTTTTAGGAGAAGTGATAATTCAATATGGTATCAGAGCCAAAAGACCTAGCGGTCAGAGGTTCAAAATTCAATAGCTTCACCCATAAAATAAAATTACGTTTGAGGACCCAAATGAGCCCAAAAGAGGCCGTGCCGAAAATACACATGTAAGGATTCAAACGGACCTACATGTGAGGGGGAGTATTAGAGATTAAATATATAAGTAATGAAGGTCCACCTCCTATCAGCTTAAGCTTTTAGGAGAAGTGGTAATTCAACACTCTGAGAGCTTACGTGATCATCGATTACCTGTTGAAAAAAATGATCCAACTCCTTGAACACATCTTCAAGCCTTCGATGCATGCCTGTGAGCCTATTTATAATCCATCCCACATATGGAAAATACTCTGAAGCAAGAAAGCTTCCCACCGAAACCTCAAGTTCATTAAAAAGTTCATGAAACTTATGGCTATCAAAATCGCTCCCTTTGAAACTTTTTCCCATTAGCAATTTTGAAAATCACACTGGCAGTCAAGGCATAGATCTTCTCGGTAAGATTAACAGGAGTAGAGGTGGTAGAAGACTCCGATATGATATCCATCAAAGATTCAACTTCTTCTTCCCTTATAGACCTGTACGATTGAACCCTTTTCACGCTGAACAGCTCAAAAACATAGATTTTCCTCATTTCTTTCCAATAATCTCCATAAGAAGTGGAAGCAACGTCCTTGAAATTGTAAGTGAGCCTTCGAAAAGCGGCCGATGTAGGTCTACTACAGCAGTCTAAATCGCGATCTTTCATGACAGTTTTTGCAGCCTCCGCGGATGATATTATCACGGTTGGAATGCTACCGAGATGAAGAAGCATGACAGGGCCATATTTCTTGGCAAGCTTGAAAAAAGTTTGGTGTGGTAGCTCACCAAACTGGTGCAAATTGCCTAGGATTGGAAGCTTTGGTGGGCTTGGTGATTAATAACATTGTTGTTAGAGTTTTTATCCTGATGAAGTAGTTTTGTTTTCTTTCTAATGAGAAAGATTAGAGAAAGAATTAGAACCAGAGGAAGCAAGAGAAGGGTATGGAATGCCATAGTAGAAGAGCTAAGCTAAGGTAGGTTTGCCAATGGGAGTTCAATTATGTAAGTTTGAACATCATTTTATAGAAAAAAAAAATTACGTACAATTATTGTATAACGTTATTTTTTATATATTAATTAAATTATTTATAATTATGCGATAAATCATGTGGCCATAAAATAAAGTTTGAACTTCTTTTATAAATGCTAAAAGGGGAGGTGTGCATCAAAAAAATATTTTGGCCCTGACCTAACAATGACGTGTACTGAAGTATAGGTCTCTAAGTTTTGGAACACTTTGATTTTTAGTTTTTTGCCTATCATTTGTTTGGCTAACTTTTTTTTTGGTGAACATAACTTTGCTATTAAGCACAAAAGAGCCTACTAAAGGGAATTACAGGCCAGCCAAACAAGCTGCCAAATCATCAACCAAAATGTCTTTTAAGTATCCTAGGGAGAGAAACTAAATCAGTATCACAGAATATTAAATTACAGTTAGAATCAAAAGATAATTTAGCAAGACAGTCAACAAATTTGTTGGAACATCTGTCATTTCAGCTAGGCTCCACTTGAACTTAGAGAGATTATCCCGAGTGTCAACAATGAGATTCCTGGTATTCCAACCACTAGGCTCTCTGGTTGAGTTGACATCCTTCACTAATTGGAGATAGACCTGACAACGTGTCGTATCGTGGCGTGTTGTGTCGTATTTGCATTCGTGTCAAAAATTTTTTACCCTACCCGTTAACACGTTAAACTTATTTTCAAAATTATTTAATATATATATACATATATTTGATTTATATTTCATATAATCCATACGAAAAAATAATGAAGCACAAACAAATATAAATATTTGTTCCTTTTACAAACCAAAAATAAGAACCAAAACAACATAGTTAAAAAAAAAACAAACCACGCAAACATAATACTCAAATCCTTCTAAATAATTAATAATTGTGAATTCAAAATATGTAAATATTACGAACTAAAGCTATATTAAATATTTATCGTGGCTAAAAAAATAAAATATGCATTACAATTGTCAATTTAACAATATTTAAAATATTATAACCAAACTAAAATTCTACATCTAATAGAAGTAATAAAAAATATAGTTACTAAAATAGAATATTAATATATAAATAGTTATAAAAATTGTTATTTTTCAATGAAATAAAATATGAATTTTATAGTTTTTTTTTTTTAAAAAAAAAGTAATGTAAAAAATTAGTTATAAAAAAATAATTAAATTAATATTTTTCTTATCGTGTTCCAACCTGTTTTTTTATCGTATATTATCATGTGACACTGATATCAATCTAATTTCAATATTGGAGACCCAAATCAGCAAATTATCGTGTCGTTTCATGTCATATTATCGTACCATGTAGCATTTTGTTAAGTCTACCTGGAGAAGGTCCGAGATAAAAATGATCCTATTCCACTTCTTTCTAGCAGCCACATTGATTGTTTGGCTAACTTATATATATATATATATATATATATATATAATTTGTTTACTTTAATTATGTTTTTACTCTTACTTAGTATTTATTACACATCTCAAACAATTATAAAGGCGAAGAGAATAAAAAAACTAATATAATTCAACAAATTTAATGCTTTTTGCATTTGAAATAAACAAACTATACACAAATAACAAAAACAAAAACAAAAATTATGTGATCTAAGGGCTCTAAATAAGAAAGCTTGTAAGTTGATATGACATAATATGGTAAGAAAAAAATAAAGACTCATCAATTTTATTTATTTTTATTAATTTTTGTTAAAATTAAATTAAATTGGGGGACAATCCATCTCAACATCTGTCTAGCGGTTAATTTGATATTTTCCCCACCTCCGTTCTATTTCCCAAAAGAAAAACACCTTTGCCTCTTAATTTTCTTTCATTTTTCTTCGAAAACTAATTTTTCAATTAAGGAAAAAAATAAAATCTAACCTGTTTCTCCAGCTTCATTGGCCTGCATCACCATCGTTTCTTTCTCAATTTTGTTTCTAAGAATTTTTTTATTTTATTTTTCATCTTCTTATCATTTTCCATTGCGGAAACGTGGTGTTTGCTGAGCAGAAGGTAAAAATTTTATTATAAATATTTTTTCAATTTTCCATATGAAATTATTCAAGTTTTCGTCAATGTTGTTAATGTTAGTGAAAATTTGAATGCCAAATCTTGTGACTATCGGGTATCGAAGATTTTCTATTTTATCAGCAGCGTGGGAGGCATGGAAGATCCAATCGACTTCCAATATTTTACCTAGGTCTAGGCTTAACCGATTAGATAGTTTGAGTAGCTCAACCATGGAGGAACTAAAGGAAGATATTTTTCAAGCTATGGAGGAACTGGGTAATAGTGTCATCGATAGTGTTAAAAGGTGTTGTCTTGTTAGCAACAGTACTTACGGTGGTGGTTTTGGTGGTAGTGGCGGAGGAATTAAGGGTGTTTGGCTGCCAGTGCTTAAGCTTCCGCGTTTGAGGCTTCAGTTTATTGTATTTTAATTATATATTTATTTATTTAAAATATAGTTTTAAAAATAATTTACATTATTAATTAATTATATTCTGAATAGAAATTATTAAAGAATAATACATTATCCACAAATAGACATTATCTCACTTTTATTGTTTTTAATTTATTCTCCTAGGTTTTAGCTGACAGTTTGCGATTATCTTTAGGTTTTGCTTCTCTTGTCATTTATCGTCCCAACAACTAATGTTATCCATATTTTTCATATTTTGTTCCTACTCATCTTAGTTCTAAACTATGCCATTAGTACGCTTTGAGCCCCCGGGATTGGATTATTTTTCTTGTATTTGATTTATGGGTCTGAGACCCTTGCCTATGCTATTGCTGGGAATATATAAATATATTGCTATTTCTCTTGTCGATTAGATTTGTGCTGGAGTTTCCTCAAAGTAAGACCAATCCAGAATTTCTTGAAGGGATCACAAGGTGACCCTCTCAATAATAGCTTATAAATTATACATAGCACATTAATATTTTAGATAAATTATCCGTTGCAACTTGGAAAATATTTCAAAGTAAACCACACTAAACCGAATCTATTATAATATATTTTTATGTTTTACATTATTTAGTTTTACATTAATAATATTAAATTCAAATTATTAAAAAATAGTATTATTATTTAAAAATATTAAAAAATAATAAAATAGTATTTTACTGAATTAAATTTCAGACTAACCAAACTAAATAAATAATGGACAATTCAATTTGATTTGATTATTCAGTTCAATTTAAAAAGAATTAAACTAAAGCCTAACCAAATTGACACTCAACTATAATAGTAAAAGAAAAAAAAGGCCGAGTAAAAAGAATGCCAATAGCGATATGTTTGTGCAATGTTTATATTTTTTCATATGTAAATTCTCACTTAGTAACTAAATTAAACAAATTTTTAAAAAATGTTGTTAAAAAAAAGCCGCTATGTACACCGTCCATGTAGCAACCATTTTGGTTGGACGAAATTTTAGGATTAGATTGGCATAAACTTTCAATAATTGTTCACTAAATAGATGATTTGACAATTTTTTTTTGGTGAAAAAGATGATTTGACAATTGTGACGTGATCTAACCCCATCTTTTATTATTGTTCACTAAATATAATAATTTGACAAGCGAAGTGATTACCTTTTATTGGATTTTCTTATCTATACATTAGATATTTTATGAATTTATTATTGGCATTTAAAATTTGGCAATTAATTTGATGGAGATAGGAATCAATTATTTAATTTTGAGGAATTTTTTTTTATTTTCAAAATTTTTATGTGACATCATATAAATATACGGTATTTAAAAAAATCATTTTAGAGTTTTGTGCAAAAAATTATTAGGCTAATGTAGAAATAAAAAAATGTAAAAAAATTATTTATTTTTAAAAATTCTATTAAATAATCTGATTTAATATTTNTATTTTATTTATTTTTATGAATTTTTATAAAAACAAAACTAACTGAGCGGATCATATAGTAGCGATTGAAATTTTAAGGCCCAAAACACCATTACAGCGCGGGTTGCAAGCACTGTTAAGCCGAGCTAGTGTGATGCGGAGGAACCAGAGCCGAATGTTAGAGATGACTGAGTTTTAGTTACCGTTACTCATTTAAACTATTTGGAGATTACCATCTTGCCCTTAATTAATATTTTGCTTTAGCATGTTTTAAAAGGATCGTTTGGTCTTTTACTTGTATTTAACTGCTTTTGTCATTAGTGTCAACGTGGCAAGACCGTTACTTGATACGGTAGCGTTTTGCTGACATTAGAGGGGTACATTTAGCCGAGCTCGTCTTCCTCGCGAGGCATCTGTAATTTTCCTCCATTGTTGTAATCGTTGAAGCTAAATTTTGCTTCTTAAATGAAACTTGTCTCCCATTAACTCTCAGATTCACTTTCCGAGTTGTTTATTGGGTTTATTTCCTTTCATTTCTGATTGTTTCTACATCAATTGGTATCAGAGCTCGGAGTTTGCCGTGTTTCTGTTATGGCCAACTCTGATGAAGGAAGCAGCCGCGTCCCCGGCGAAGATCCAAATCTGAAGAATCTCTGGGCAGCAATACGAGGCGTCGAGCAGAAAATCGACAACCTCACTTTTGAGATTCGGCAATCATTTTTGAATCCAGCTCACGGACCTCCGGCAACTCAGCCCCCCACTGGCAACAAGGATCGAGAATTTGCTCAACCACTTCCAGCTGCTATTCGAACTCCACAACTTTTCCAGACACGTTTGGAACCACCAGATCCAGCAGATTTATCTCCTCCTTTCCATAGAACCACACCAAACTTTCACAACAGAGCTCATGGACCAGAACTCATTGACTCTGATGATGAAATTGAAGCTTCCCTGTTTGAAGAACCTCGGCGTCGTACACATTTGCCACAATTTGGACAACCATACAGGTACAACCGCAACCCAGAAACCACTGATTTTAAACTTAAGATTGATCTTACCAGCTTTGATGGTCACCTCCACATTGAGGATTTTCTCGATTGGGTCCATAATGTAGATAACTTCTTTGACTATATGAACATCACTGAGGTTCAACAAGTTAAACTAGTAGCCTACAAGCTACGGGGAGGGGCTTCAGCTTGGTGGGAACAGCTGCAAATGAATAGACGCAGAGAGGGCAAAGAACCAATTCGATCGTGGCATTGAATGAAGCAACTGCTCAAATCAAGATTTCTGCCAGATGACTATGATCAAGTCCTCTACCAACAGTATCATGGCTGCCAGCAGAAATGGAGAACTGTGAGTGCTTACACAGATGAGTTCTACAGGCTCAGTTCCATAAACAACTTGCAAAAGACAGAGCGACAACAAGTTGCCAGATACATCCATGGACTAGCACTCCCAATTCAGGAACGACTTGAATTAAGCCCTATATGGAACTTGAATGCAGCTGTGAACATGGCTACTCGAGTAGAGAAACAACTCATTCGACCTTTTCCACCACATAAACCACCTAACAAGTGGAAGCCAGACTTTTCTTTAGACAAACCCAAATTCAATCATACTCCTCCCCTGCTAACTCAATCCAAACCCCATACAGACAACCCCTCTCGAGCTCAAGAGAAACAACCCATGAACCCCACCAAACCAAACCACAATCCATCAACTACCAACCCTTATTCCCGACCCTTTCCCCTCAAGTGTTTTCGCTGTAATCAACAAGGTCACAGATCAAATGAATGTCCTCAACGAAGAGTGCTTCATCTTCATGAGGATGTTGATGAGTTCAGTTATGAGGAGGAAGATCCCAGTGCAAATCCTGTAGAAGACACTGAGGAATTAGTTGCTGATAGTGGTGAACCTGTTTTATGCATTTTACAAAAGCTACTATTTACTACAAAAACAACTGTGCCTAACCAAAGATAAGCAATTTTCAAGACTCGTTGCACAATCAAGGGTAAGGTGTGTAATGTTATCATTGATAGTGGCAGTAGTGAAAATGTGGTGTCACAAGCCATGGTTCGAGCACTACAACTACAACCTACTCAGCACCCCTCCCCTTACAAAATTGGATGGATAAGAAAAGGGGTTGACACCAAAGTCACTGAACAGTGTCAAGTGACTTTCTCCATTGGCAGCAACTACATTGACACCATCACTTGTGATGTTGTCCAAATGGATGCCTACCATCTCCTGCTGGGCAGGCCATGGCAATTTGATAGGCAAGTTACCCATGAAGGCAAAGCTAACATTTATTCTTTCCTCTGGCATTCCAAAAAGCTTGTCCTACTTCCCAACAATGTTAATCCATCTCTCCCTTCCCCCTCACAGCCTACTAAAGGACTCTTTATCCTCACTGAAGGACATCAATTTCAACAACTAATCCAGCCTACTGATCTAGTTATGGGACTTATTTTGAAAGATGCCAGGGAAACAACAACTGTCATCCCAGACTTGGTTAAGCCTTTACTAAAGGAATTCAGTGACCTAGCTCCTTCAGACTTACCTAATGAGCTGCCCCCAATGCGAGACATCCAACACAACATTGACTTCATCCCTGGTTCCAGCTTACCTAATTTACCACATTACCGGATGAGTCCCAAAGAGCATGAGGTTCTTCAAGGAATTGTAGATGACTTGCTTGCCAAGCAACTAGTCAAACCTAGCCTAAGTCCCTGTGCTGTACCTGCTCTCTTGGTGCCCAAGAAAGACTCCACATGGAGAATGTGTGTTGATAGCAGGGCTATCAACAAAATCACCATAAAGTACAAGTTCCCTATACCAAGGTTGGAGGACATGTTGGATAAACTAGAGGGTTCTAAAGTGTTCACCAAACTGGATCTCAAGAGTGGATACCACCAAATTAGAATTCGACCTGGGGATGAATGGAAGACTGCATTCAAGACAAGGGAATGGCTCTATGAGTGGCAGGTTATGCCATTTGGCCTTTGTAATGCACCTAGCACCTTTATGAGACTAATGAACCATATTTTGAAACCTTTTATTGGTCATTTTGTGGTTGTTTACTTTGATGACATTCTCATCTACAGCCAAGCTAAACAAGACCATCTCAATCAGCTCAAGCAGGTTTTACAAGTTTTACAGGAAAACAAACTCTATCTGAGTTTACACAAATGTGAGTTCTTTACAGAAAAACTACTGTTTTTGGGTTTTATTATCAGTAAAGATGGCGTTCACACAGATCCAAGGAAAATTCAGGCTATTATTGAGTGGACCACACCTCAGAATGTGTCTCAATTGAGGAGTTTCCACGGGTTAGCTACCTTTTACAGAAGGTTTATCAAGGGTTTTAGTACAATTGCAGCACCACTGACTGAATGTTTAAAGAAGGGAGAATTCAACTGGGGCCCTCTACAAGATGAAAGCTTCTCTATCCTCAAACACAAACTGACTAAGGCACCAGTCATTCGAGCTTTCCATCACTGGGAGCATTACCTAGTCCAGAGGGATTTCATCTTACATAGTGATCATCATCCACTTAAATATCTCAATTCCCAAAAGAAACTCAATGACCTGTATGCTAGGTGGGTCGAATTTCTCCAAAAATTTCACTACTCCTTTCATCACAAGTCTGGACAGTCTAACAAGGTTGCTAATGCCTTAAGCCGCAAGCATTCCCTATTGTCTATCCTCCAATTCAAACTCACAGACTTTGATCATTTGAAAGACCTCTATGCTACTGATGAAGATTTTTCCATTATTTAGGAACAATGCTCACTGAAGAACAAGACTGAGGACTTCCACATTACTAATGGTTTCCTTTTCAAAGGAAACCAACTCTGTATACCTCGGACATCACTCAGGGAATTCATCTTACAAGACTTACATTCTGGTGGTCTTGCAGCACATTTAGGCAGGGACAAAACAACTACCGCTATTGCAACTAGATTCTACTAGCCAAAAATGAAAACAGAAATTATACACTTCATTCAGCAATGTGGAGTTTGTCAACGAGCCAAAGGCCATACTCAGAATACAGAGCTCTATACCCCATTACCTGTTCCAAACTCCATTTGGGAAGACTTGTCCATGGACTTCATCCTTGGACTGCCCATGACACAGAGGAAAACTGACTTAATCTTAGTCATTGTGGATAGGTTTTCGAAGATGGCTCACTTTCTGCCATGCAAGAAGACCTCCGATGCAAGCTATGTAGCCACTCTCTTCTTTCGGGACATAGTTAAATTACATGGTATCCCTAAGTCTATCACATCCGACAGGGATGTACGTTTTGTCAACCACTTCTGGAAAGTTTTATGGAAGAAATTTGATACAAAACTTCAGTTTAGCAGTGCTTACCATCCTCAAACGGATGGCCAAACTGAAGTTGTCAACAGGACACTTGGAAGCATGCTCAGGTGCCTAGCCAGTGACAAACCTAAACAATGGGATTCAGTCCTCCCTCAGGCTGAATTTGCCTACAACAACATGGTCAATCAAACCACGGGTTTGACTCCCTTTGCTATTGTTTACACAAAACCTCCTAACTCAACTGTTGACCTGGTCTCTATTTAGCCTCTATCACAATGGAGCATCTACTTTTGCTGACTCCTATGTTCAATTTCACAATCAAATCAAAGCCACAATCGAAGCTGCTAATCTTTCCTACAAGCATGCTGTAGATAGACATCAGAGAGAAAAAACGTACCAGCCTGATGATTTGGTAATGATTTATCTTCGTAAAGAGTGTTTCCCATCAGGTACTTACAACAAGCTTCGTTTGAAGAAGCTTGGCCCCTTTCGGATCCAGAAATCTTTAGGTCCGAATGCTTATCTTCTTGATCTCCCTGATGACTTGAAGATTTCTCCTATCTTCAATGTCGCTGATCTCAGCCCTTACATCCCACCGGATCAGGCAACAGTTCTTCATAACTCACTCGGGGTTAGCTCCTTCACGGACGAGGGGATTGATGCGGAGGAACCAGAGCCGAATGTTAGAGATGACTGAGTTTTAGTTACCGTTACTCATTTAAACCATTTGGAGATTACCATCTTGCCCTTAATTAATATTTTGCTTTAGCATGTTTTAAAAGGATCGTTTCGTCTTTTACTTGTATTTAACTGCTTTTGTCATTAGTGTCAACGTGGCAAGATTGTTACTTGATACGGTAGCGTTTTGCTGACATTAGAGGGGTACATTTAGCCGAGCTCGTCTTCCTCGCGAGGCATCTGTAATTTTCCTCCATTGTTGTAATCGTTGAAGCTAAATTTTGCTTCTTAAATGAAACTTGTCTCCCATTAACTCTCAGATTCACTTTCCGAGTTGTTTATTGGGTTTATTTCCTTTCATTTCTGATTGTTTCTACATCATAGTGTGCTTGCAAACACCATCAGACAGCAGTCACCTTGCTGATACAATATTTATATATATATATATATATATATTTTAATCTTCTATGAAAGTTTGAAGATTTCATTAGCAGTTACAAACAAGATACCATTGGGGCGTGTTCTTTCAGTTTGTAATCCTTTTATGTGGCACTTTTTTTTCCTCAAATTTTTGGCATAAGAGTAAAGAGTTTGGGTTAATTTTTGATACTGGGCATTGATTTTTTATGTTTTTCAACAGTGGGATCTGGTGGGATTTTATTTTGTTAACTTTCTTGCTGGATTTTCTGCTCCAAATTTGAGATTATTGGATCACCAGACTAGGAAGTGTTTTTTAGAACTTTAATTGGATTGTTTTCTCTTCTGTTAATCTAGAAGAGTTTTTTTCTGGTTTTTCAATCTAAAATAGTATTTTTTTAGAGTAAGATTGTTTGTATTGAAAAGAAAATGAAAGAAAAATTTATTTTCCGGAATATTTTTGAGAATGGAGAACAAAGAGTGGGTTTTATGGTGGTGTAGGGTCTTCTTTTTCTGGTTTTTGTTTTGTCTTTTTTTTTTTTGGTTGTATTTTTAATTAGATTTAATTTTTGTTAAATATAATTTGAAAAAAGAAACTACACATATTTCATTCTAAATGCAACCCAAATCTAATTTTAATAGGCACTATGTATTAATAAAATTATGCCAAGCAGCAACATTTATTGTCACATAAACTACATAACCATTAGAGCATCAGATACGATCTAAGTTGGAAACTTGCCAACTTTGTTAATTAAGTATTCAACTTTGAACCTATAGGACTAAAATCAATATTAACGATTACAACCACAGTAACTCATAACTATTAGATTCTAATAGAACTTGATCGGGACAAGTTGGAGATCAGTTTTCTTTGAGATTGTAAGAGAAAGACCAGCTTTCTCTTCCATGTCTATATCTTCCTTTTTCATTCCATCAGGCAATTTCCAATCAAACCGGTATAACAGATTTGCTAGTCCAAGCTCCACTGTAGTTGTCGCCATATACATCCCCGGACAAATCCTTCGACCCGACCCGAAGGGCAAGAACTCGAAGTTTTGCCCTCTAAAATCAACGGAATTATTAGCAAATCTTTCCGGGATGAATTCTTCTGGATTTTCCCAGTATTTGGGGTCTCGTCCGATTGCCCAGATATTAACTTGGATTAGCATTTTTGGAAGAATATCGTACCCATTAACCTTGAAGTGTGACATGGTTTCTCTTGGAATTAGCAAAGGAGCTGGTGGATGCAGTCTAAATGTTTCTTTTATTATCATCTTGAGGTATTGAAGTTGCTCAGTGTCACTATCACTGACTCTTCCTTTATTTCCAATCACATTTCTAACCTCATCTTGTGCCTTCTTCATTAGTTCTGGTTTCTTAGCCAGCTCTGCCATTGCCCATATCATCGTTATTGCACCAGTGTCTACTCCACCTAAAAACATATTCTGTTTCACAAAAAAAATATAATATAAAAATCTTAAATATAGAAATCAATATTCTTTACCGCAAAAGGTTAATAAATACATCTATATATATAAAGAAAAAAGTTAATTACATTTTACCTTGCTCAATTATTACATTTTTTACACTTGACTATTCTTTTTCTGGTCACATTAGTCCAAATATCATACCACTTTATCCAATGAATTTGACAAAGTAAAAAATGAAATAAAACAGAATAAAATAATTTTTCAATAGTGTTTACATTAATTAGTTGTGTATGGTTAATTTCATCAAAAATAATTTATCAGTCGAAAATGTATATTTGAACTAAAGTGACCAAATAACTTTAGAAGGTAAAGTACTACATGCAAAAAGTATAATATTTGAGGGATATCTTTTAAAAAAAATAAGAATCTACACTGTAGATATGGAGATATACATGTATGTAGCTAGCTTACCAAGAGGACTGCTTTGATATGGTCATGAGAGAGCACAGCAGCACCAAATCCAGATTGCTCTTTAATTATTTTGAGAAGCACATCAATAATGTCATCTTGGTCTTGTTTTTCTCTCTGAGAGCTTACGTGATCTTCGATTACCTGTTGAAAAAAATGATCCAACTCCTTGAACACAGCTTCAAGCCTTCGATGCATGCCTGTGAGCCTATCTATAATCCATCCCACATATGGAAAATACTCTGAAGCAAGAAAGCTTCCCATCACAGCCTCAGTTTCATTAACAACTTCATGAAACCTATGGCTATCAAAATCACTCCCTTTGAAACTTTTCCCATAAGCAATTTTGAAAATCACACTGGCAGTCAAGGCAAAGATCTTCTCGGTAAGATTAACAGATGTTGAGGTGGTAGAAGATTCTGATATGAAATCCATTAAAGATTCAACTTCTTCTTCCCTAATAGACCCGTAAGATTGAACCCTTTTCACGCTGAACAGCTCAAGAACATAGATTTTCCTCATTTCTCTCCAGTACTCTCCATAAGGAGTGAAAGCAACGTCCTTGAAATTGTAAGTGAGCCTTCGAGGAGTGGCCGATGTAGGTCGACTGCAGCAGTCTAGATCGTGATCTTTCATGACCGTTTTCGCAGCCTCAGCGGATGATATTATCACGGTTGGAATGCTACCGAGATGAAGAAGCATGACATGGCCATATTTCTTGGCAAGCTTGAAATAAGTTTGGTGAGGTAGCTCACCAAGCTGGTGCAAATTGCCTATGATTGGAAGCTTTGGTGGGCTTGGTGGAAGATTAATAATAACATTGTTATTAGAGTTTTTATCCTGATGAAGTAGTTTTGTTTTCTTTCTCATGAGAAAGATTAGGGAAAGAATTAGAACAAGAGGAAGCAAGAGAAGGGTATGGAATGCCATAGTAGAAGAGCTAAGCCTAAGCTAAGGTAGGTTTGCCAATCGGAGTTCAATTATGTAAGTTTGAACGTCTTTTTATTGGAAAAAAATTTATATACTGTAACATTATTCTTTATCTTTTTAATTTATTATATGATACCTTAATCCAATAATCAATATTTATGTGATAAGTCAGAACCGACAAAATAAAGTTTAAACATTTTTTTATAAATACTAACAGGGAAAGTGTGCATCAGAAAAATCTTTTTGTCCTGGTCCATAACAATGACGGGTACTGAAGTGATAGGTCTGTAATTTTTGTCAAACAAAGACAAAAGCATGATCAGAACGTTCAACATCCGGTCCATGTATCCAATTCTGCCAACTATCCACTTGTCCATGTCTTGCAAAATCTACATCTACCAGTCACTTTTACCAAAAAACACTAGCATTCAGTTAGCCACTTGTACACGATAACTATACGGGTATTTTTTTTTTTAATCAAGTCAGTTAAAATTGATAAATTTTGCTAATTTAAAAATTATATGTATAATAAATTATTTTTAAAATTTATTTTTATATTTTTAATTATATTAAAAATTTAAAAAAAATTAAAAATAAATAGAAAAATTATAAAATAAATTTTAATTTTTTTATATTTTTTAATTTTTAATATAATAAAAAATCAATTTTAAAAATAATTCGTAACGATCATATTTCTTCAAAGCTCCCAAAACAATGTTTGCTTGTCTCGACTTTCTTCTTGGAACTTGTCATAGTAGCTTGACGTACTGCCATGAAATTAGTATCAAATTTGTTATTTTGTTTTATTAATATTAAAAAATTCTATTAGTTTTTAAAATTAAATTTGTTCACATACAAAATTTTATAACTAATTTGTATAAATGATACATTATATTTTGAACAAAATTATAATTTTATCTAATTTAGTTAAAACTAATTAATTTTGTCAACTTAAAAATCACGTGCATAGTAAATTATTTTCAAAACTGATTTTTTCATTTTTAATTGTACTAAAAACTAAAAAAAAAAAATTAAAGACGGATAGAAAAACCATAAATGAATTTCAATTTGTTTTTATATTTTTTAATTTTTGGTTCAATAAAAAATAAAAATAAAAATTTTGAAAGTAATGTGCTATGAATGTAACTTATAAGTCGATGAAATTAATTTATTAATTTTAATTAAATTAAATAAATGTACAATTTTTTTCAAATTACAATATAATAATTGTATAAATTAATTGTAAAAGTCTATATATGAATAAATTTAATTTTAAAATATACTAAAATGCATTAAAACCTATTAGAAATGCTATAAAAAGATCTCCATTAGAAGAGTTGATAGTCTCAGTATTATTGAATTATTATTTCTTTTGGTGTTAAACTCCAATAATATTTTTTCCTTTGGAAGCCTAATGATAAAATCAATATATATATATATATATATTAATGATTTTGAATTTGAGTTCAAATTTATTATTATTGTTGTTGTCCTCCAGGCAGTTTAGTAGTAATGTCTATATTTCTCCATTTGTATAGCTTTGGATTCAAATAATCCTAATTATAAAAAGAAAAAAAAAATCCCTATTATTACAATTAGTTTGGCAAAGATTTCCCCTACCTTCAATATGTCAAAAGATTCCGGATTATGCTTCTTCTAACTTTGATTAATTTAATTAATCTATCATGAAATCAAAAAGTAATAAAAAAAATACTTTTGTTGTGACCATGTTATCCACGTGACAAATAACAAAATTCATAAATAATAGATATTTATCACAAAAATATTAAATCATAAATTTTCTCTACTATTTCTGAGATATAATGTAAATAATTATATTATTATCACATATATATTATCTAATATATTCTATGAGGCAGACTGCAAAATATTTAGTTAATTATTTAATTAAGTAATCCTAATGCAAACAGATTTGAATTTTGAAGAAGATATTAATTTTAGAAATCAAAATCATAAATGAAGATAATCCCATAAAGAGGAAAAACGCTCTGCGAATATATTTAGTTTCATGAGCATAATCGTTATTCTCTAGTCTCCATTAACCGTTTGGAGTTTTAGCCTTTTTTTCTTTTATGATTTAATTTATATGGTCATGGATACAAATTTTTTCCTTCCAAATTACTTCATTTTATATAACATGTTAGTTTAGATTTGCTGCAATTATATTCTGTCTTTCTGTACTTTGTATATTATAGGAACCATCAAATGTTTATATCAGTTTGATTGAGAGGCAAAATCAACAAGGAATAAAGATTTTTTCTAGTTGGGATATTAGTCTACCTCAACTTTTTTTATTTTTTGGGGTGAATACCTCATATCTTTCTTAATACTTTAACAATAATTACATTTGGTGTATTGCTAATTATTTATTTATAACATTTCCATTGGTGGAAAATAAAAATCATAAATGAAGATTTAAAGATTTTTTTTTTTTTTTTTGGTGAATAGATTTAAAGATGTTTGATAAGATGATAAACTCGCATACTGTATAGCCATGCTTTTTCTTTTTCTTTTTTTTTCTTTTGTGTTTATAAATTCGTTTGTGAAATTGCAAATCTATGAAAAAAAGGCACCCAAATAAGTATATTCGAATTAAAAGAAGGGCAAAATAGAAAGAAGAAAAATACTAACTTAACCATGGTTCGAATTCTGTACACGTGGTCAACCTGACAGCTAAGTGTACAAGTGTACGGATCAGATCAATCCTCAGGAACGTATCCAACGACTCTCAATAGCTCTCAAAGAACAAGAGTTTAGGGCTATTTCTCCGGTATAGAAAACCCCTCACGGATCTCTGGGTACGAACCAAGAGATTAATCTGAAACGATGAATCAATCGAATCTAGGGCATTTTCTTTGAGATGGAGATGGATTATTTGGCCGAATTCCCTCTCGTTCACATGGATCGGCGTCCAAGAAAGAGGCCCAGGTTAGCTTGGGACGTCCCTCAACCCCACACAAAGGTACAAGTTTTGGCCTTTTAGTTCTTCCGAGTTTCTGAAATTTCAGGTCCTATATATTTTTTAGGTTTCCAATTATTTGTTACGCTAGAGAATTATCCATCCAGTTGCACTTTCTTACGAAATTTTCCATCTTATACGAGATGTTCGTAAATTTTATATATCGTTTTTTTTTTTTTTTTTCTGAAGCCTTTAGCTTGAATTTTGAATTCTATATTAAATTCTTTATCTGTTTGTTTTATGGGAAATTGGGGTGTGAAAAAAGTTTTAACTATGCTTAATATTTTACCCTCTGCATGAATTCCTAGTAGAAGACTAAAAAGGTTCCATTTTTTTGGCAAAAACATATGGGTCCTCAGCTGTTTGGATATTGTTAAGCACCTAATTAGTTTTAACTTAAAGTACATTTACAGGCTTACTTAATGGAGTTTTAGTGTGTTATTTGTCCATTAAATTCTGTTAGAATAGTTTCATTGACCTATGAGGTAATAGTAAAGTTAGATGTATTTCTTTGTCTGGTGTCTTATCTATGATTTATCTAATGATCCTGCATAAACTAAATTTTTAGTTTGCTTGATTAGAAAAGATGGAGCAATATTCGAATCTTTAGTAGTAGTAGTAGCAGTAGTAGTAGTTAAAAAAGGTGTAACTTCTCATTTGACTGTTTGTTTAGTGGAGTATAAATAAATGGCTGTGTGTAGGCTCTATCAGAATTGTGTTGTGGGCAAGATATTGGAAATGGGACAAGCTTTGGACCTTCAAGGATACTCCCAGACCATCCTAGTCTTTTTATAAAGGGATTGAATCAAAAGGGCTCTCCCCCTTGGCGAGAAGATGACAAAGATGGGCATTACATGTTTGCGCTTGGAGATAATTTAACTTCTCGCTGTAATTACATTTAATAACCATTGAAGAATTCATTTGCATTTATTATGTATGTTACTGATTCATATATTTTCCGAAAGTGAGTAACACTAAGAGTGCATTTTTATCTTTTGTTACTTTCTCAAC
The DNA here is from genome assembly GCA_003254975.1 of Ochetophila trinervis. NCBI lineage: Eukaryota > Viridiplantae > Streptophyta > Magnoliopsida > Rosales > Rhamnaceae > Ochetophila > Ochetophila trinervis. The sequence continues at coordinate 40,924 of QANX01004568.1, forward strand.
GTGTCATGTAAGTATTTCTAAAATTTAATACATTTGGGAACCTATTTGTATTATGCATAAATTTATGGCTGCGAAGTTTTTATGGTTGGGAAATTTGTACATATTTTTTCAATACTATGGAATTTAAAACCTTTTCTTATGTGTAGCCGTTTTGTGTTTTATTGGTTGACTACCATTAGTGCCCTCTCCTGTATAGAAATTCCGAAACAATCTAACATGCCCTACTGATCCAACATCACTCCCTCTACTCCCAAATAAAGAGAGAAAAAACAAGAGGCAAACTATGTATGCTTTCAGAATGAATATACCTACTGTTATCTTCAACAATTTTTTTTTCCTTTTCTTTCTTAATAACTTTATATCAAAATCTTTCTACCTTTAAAAACTTATTTCCATCCACGTTTTGATGTTTTTGGTTTCACTACACACACACACACACACTTTTTTTTCATTTGTTTAGCTTGTTCTTTTATTGGGCTTACTAATTTTTTCCATTCTTGCAGATAAAATCCACAGAAAAATTGGTGAAGGTTAGTACAATTTGACTGCATTTAGTTGGATGGATATTTTTTTCATTGATCTATAACCTAACTTCAATATACCTTCTCTAGGTACCTTCGGCCAGGTTTTGGAATGCTGGGATCGAGAAACAAAGGAGATGGTAGCCATAAAGGTTGTGAGAAGTATAAAGAAATATCGTGAAGCAGCAATGATTGAAATTGATGTACTGCAGTTGCTTGGAAAGTATGACAGAAATGGAAGCCGGTGAGTTTAAAGTTCCTCTCAAATAATTACCCCTGAAGCTTCTTAGTTAAAATGAAATTTGTGTCCGTTGTTAAGTGGGTTTATTCTTTGCAGTTGTGTTCAAATACGGAACTGGTTTGACTATCGTAACCATATATGTATTGTAAGTATTTGCACTTTAATATGATTCCCCAACTTCGCAAATATTTTGGGGGTTAAGAGCTTTTGTTGAATCTAAATGGTCTTAACAGGTATTTGAGATGCTTGGACCAAGCTTATACGATTTTCTCCGGAAAAATAATTATCGCCCATTTCCAGTTGATCTTGTCCGCGAGCTTGGCAGACAACTATTGGAATGTGTCGCATGTGTGTAGTAGTTACCTCTGCTGTTTCTTTTACAAAATTTGAAAGTTTACGGCAGCAGTTTAGGTGTTGCATGAACCATTTTTTAACAGTTTGAAAAATTTGCTGGCAGCTTCTCATTGGTGTTTATATTGAAGTTCATTTAATTAGTTAGTTTATCTGTATATATTTCCTAGGAAGGCTTCTGTTTGTACTGTGTGATACTGTAGAGATTTGGATAAATTTTTATATTGAGAAAATTCAGTGCTTATATTCATCTCTGGTGTGCAAAATTTTGCAGTCATGCATGATATGCGCCTCATCCATACAGACCTGAAACCTGAGAACATACTTTTTGTTTCTCCAGAATATGTTAAAATACCTGACTACAAGGTATATGCAGTTGTAATCTTGGTTTTTTTATAAATTAGCTTTAGCTTTTCTACTTCCTGTCATTAAAGGTTGGTCATGCTATTCTTTTGGTTTGACATTTACCAAACATTTTCAGTTTTGTTTTATTGCTTTAAACACCCTTCAAGCTTGAAGTTCTTTTCTCTATTTCAGGTCACTTCTCGGTCCCCTAAAGAAGGAATGTTATATAAAAGGTTACCAAAGTCTAGTGCCATTAAGGTTATTGATTTTGGTAGCACAGCTTATGAGCATCAAGAACACAACTATATTGTCTCTACTAGGCACTACCGTGCTCCTGAAGTTATTCTTGGTATGATATTGTTTTGCTTGTTCTCTTGAAACTCAAGATTTTCAATTCCTGAATAGTTATGTTGTTCTATTAGTTGAAGCTTATGTCGTACAAGCCTATGTATCTTTCAGGACTTGGATGGAGTTATCCATGTGATATATGGAGTGTTGGCTGTATCTTGGTAGAGTTATGCTCGGTATGTTCAATATTTGGTAATTCTATTGGTTTGTTTACTCGAGGCAAGATCGGCATAAGGAACTGTTTTATATAATGCAATTATTTGCAGGGAGAAGCTTTGTTTCAGACACATGAGAACCTTGAACACCTAGCCATGATGGAGAGGGTATTAGGCCCACTACCACAAAATATGCTGAAAAGAGCAGAGTGCGTGCCCTTTTAGGGATCTTTTCGTTTGACATTACCACATTGATATACTGATTTCAATATGAAAGCTTTAATTTATCCAATTTCTTTTTTTTCTTCTTTTTATTTTTATCTCACAATCTTCTCTATTTTCTTCTTTGGTTCAGCCGGCATGCTGAGAAGTATGTGAAAAGGGGTAGATTAGACTGGCCAGAAGGTGCAGCCTCTCGTGAAAGTATTAAAGCTGTTTTGAAGCTACCTCGTCTTCAGGTCTGCACCATGCTATCTCTTAGGATTCAAATTATTGTTTCTTGTTAAATTGATATGGTTGTTATTTGGTTCTTCAACATGTTAGGAAGTGTGCTTCCAAAGGAGAACATGTTAGGAAGTGATATAAAACCTTCATGGGTGTTTCTTATTTAGCGTTTTGCAAGTTGTGAACTTAAATTCTTGTGTTTGCATTTGCAGAATCTAATAATGCAGCATGTGGATCACTCAGCAGGGGATCTCATTGACCTCTTGCAAGCTCTTCTTAGATACGACCCTTCCAACAGGCTTACAGCTCATGAAGCTCTGAGGCACCCCTTCTTTACCAGGGATCATTACAGGAGATTTTAGCCAAGAGGTACAGCTTCTCCATTCTGACGATGTCGGTATGCAAACTAGAAGTGGTTTACTAAGTCAGGTCTTAGCGAAAAGTTGAATGCTGGCTTTAGTTCATGAATGCTGTTGTTCCTCGGCCTAGTACACAATCATTAAAGTACTGACCAGGATTCCTCAGATTTCTGTAATTTCACATTTTGTTTTCTTGTAAATAACTCATTGGGAGAAGATTCTCCTCGTTTTGTACCTTGAAAATGTAATGTAGGTTTCTCCTCGCCCTATTGCGTACAAGCTTTGCACATTTTCTTTTCTTAATTCCCCGGTTTCTACTTTCTCGTTGGTGTTGGCGTGAGGATATTTGTAAAACTCAAACAATGCATGATTTATGAAATATTTTGTGCTTTTCATAAGTGGCATTTGCTTCACAAGTAATCTTGAGTCCAATTATCTATTTCATAAAGATAGATAAAGATAAGAATAAAAGAAAGATGATTACTTCACAAATATTCTATCCCAGAATGAGGAATGAAATTGTGAACTGAAGAGAAAAATGCACAAAACGATGGTGAAGGAATGCACAAATCGGTTCTCAAACTTGAATTCAGGAAGGAAAGTTGTGTCGGAACAATGAACAAAATCAGTTCTCAAACTTGAATACCAAAAAAAAAAAAAATTAAAAAGTAAATAAAAATGGTTGGAGGGCATTGTGAAATTGAACATGCTCTTGCCTTAGTGTTTTGTCTTGCATTTGCTTGCAATTAAAGTCCCATCAGGAGGTCTAGTTACTTTGATAGTACATTGACCATGCAACCAATACGAGTATCGTAGGAGACTCCCGAAATTAGATCTTGCCCTGAAGTACCCCTTCACTTCTAATATCACCCCATTGGTCTCCATCTGCCTATTAAGCCTTCTGACTTCGAGTATTGGAAGCCGAACCTGACTGGTTATAATATGTAGGTAGGCGAACTTGGTTTGAGCCCTCGCTGCAGTGAAGGGTTCTAGATATTGTTTAGCAATAAGGGTTTTCCCATAGTAAAGCTCAAAGGTCAAGTAACTAAAATCCACGCTCATCTTCTTGTTTGGATTTGTGAAGTTTGCAAGCACTGTAAGATCAGCATTTAGCAGATAACCCATGTCAAGGTAAGCTGCATTTAGTGTGGCAGTAGACACATCGAAGCGAGGGCTTCGTGGCCGGAAAATAAGGTAAACAATGAGAACGACTATGCCTCCTATGATTACCACAATCCAAAAAAATGCACAGAAGACTGCAAAGAACCATGTCAAGAAGTTGGTTCTTTGGGTTCGAGGCACCCACAGGCTGTGTGGGCGGCTGATTCGTCCTTGGTGATGTGGCTGTACTGCGGCCGAAGGTGTACCATGTACCCCAGGATGGTGGTGCTGTGGATGTGGGACTGACGAACCATGTGGCTCTGGATGTTGGCCATCAAGATGCTGTGGAGGTGGCACCAATGGTACTATTGGTGGATCTGAGCTTCTTTTGTCTTTCTGCTGCACACGTCCAACGGATGGCTGACTATGTTCGTCATCACGATGCTGTGGTTGGTCTTTACGTCTCCCTGGAACAGTGAATGGCCGGACATGTTTGTCAGGACGAGAAGATTGTGACCCCTTTGATGGCTTGGAACGTTTGGTTTGTTGCTGTGGTAAAGGAACCTGTGAAGTGGTGGGTTGGTGAGTTTGGTCATCTTGTTGCTGTCTGGGTCTGAGAAAATGAGGGTTGGTTTCAAGGTACGGATGCATTGTAGTGAGGAGTAATAGACAAATGAAAGAGAAGAAGGAGAATAACAATAATAATAAGGTGATTTTCGTTGTTAATATTTGGCAAGTAGGAAAAAGGATGACTTGAAGAAAACTTCAAGGAAGATTTATGAAAAGGCAAAGCATCAGAGATAGCTAAGTATGGGAGGCAAGTAATCTTGGTGAATATTACTTTTTAGCTGCTGATATTACAAGTGAGCTAATAAGCCGACCCCTGATGGTCCAGGATATGCCGAATCAGATGCTTGCTTTGTTTTTCTGCTTATGTACAATACCCAGATGTTACACTAATTACTCCATTTATGAATCTGTTTCCACCAAAAACTCGTTGAAATTCACAGTTTCCATGTATAAAAATGCTTTTCAGATTCAAAATTAAAATTTCTTCTTTTTTGCCCGTATACATTACATTATTATTTAGGAGAAGGATAAACAGAAATACTAATTGGGACAAGACAGTTTATGCAGCAATCAGTTTGCTGCTAAATTCCAATTTTAATTTTTTATTTATATTTATATTTTTTTTGGTGATACAACACCAACAGGGTCTGCGAAACAAATTAGATAATGTAGGTTGGAATCGTCTTCATCTTCTTTTCTTTCTTTTGAAACATATTTTCAGGTGGAGTGCCTAGCAAGAAATGATAATCATTTATATATTCATATTAAGTGCATATTAAATCATAATTCCCCTTGCACAGCTTAAATAAAATAAAATAAATAAATAAATAAATAAAACACATTCACCAGCTTTCTTTGGGTGAGCCAAATCAATTGCTTTAGTTTTCCATGTTCTGAATGGGTACTAACGATTCTAAATAGCAACAAACAAGTACCAATTATAAGCTACCGACAGTGGTACAAAGAATTTATCCATCGTGCTTTTATATATAATAACAATATGGGCTACGATACTGGATACTTCAGTGTATTTAAGTTAATATACAAGTTTATCATTCACATGTCACCTACTCATATTGGAAAATTCTCTGCCATAGCAATAAGGAAACCTTAAATTAATTCTAGCTAAAGAACAGCTTAACCACATATTATACAGTGCTTTATTGTCAAGCAACAAGCAGTAGAAATATATGGCAGCTTTTCAGCCCTCGAGTACCATCCAATGGAGTTCAGTGATCTTGGGAAGTGCCATACTGAGAGATAAAGACTTTTAGTCCTCAAAACGCACAACATTGAGATTGAGACAATTTTGAAATTGAACTATGAAGCCAGAATTATCAATTACCTTTTGAATCAGAGTTTGGGCAATCTTAAAATTATGACTACTTGGGGGCTCTCAGCTCTCTTCAGCAGGTCCTGATTAAACATTTCGCAGCCACCCATGTTAATCTGTACACGTATGCGAGAGAACTAGTGCATCAAATGTTTGAAATAAAAATGCCATACCTTTATATTCAGATTTATGCTGCCCAAATATGATCAAAATGTTCTCACACAACCATTCTCAAAAAATAGTGTGTCCTCTACATTCCACGTGAATTCCCAAAAATCATTTATGATAGAAATAAAGTAGAAATTTGAGAGTTTGATTCTAGTCAAACCAAGTAATAAAGTAGAAATTACCATAAAATATGACAGTTTGATTCTTGTCGAGCCCATTCCATCTTCCATTGCCCCAAACAGCAGCATTCTCCAGCAATCTGTACATAATAAAAGCATTTATAGCCACTTTGACAGAAAATAATAATAAGAAAAAGAGGAAAGGAAGGGAGCAGCATATGAAAGTATTTTCTCTGAAATAAAGGAGAAAGGAAGCAACAAATTTAGCGAGAGAAATCATATCAGGATGACGGTAATGCTCTTGGAAACATCAGACAAAGCAGCACAACCTTCTATCTTGCATCAATTATGTAAGCATATTAAAACTATTTCATCTTCAGCATAAAACACAGAGATAAGTCAACCGTATAAACAAGAAGAAAAATATAATTTGTCACAACTCACAAGTTATGATATAATACCAGAAATGTGATGCAGTAACTTCGAGGTGGTAACCTCCCACATCAAAATTTTAAACATTTCGAAATTCAATATGATATAATGCAATGAGACCACGGCATAAATGCAACATCGCTAGTGTTTACAAACAACTAGCTAAAACATAAACTAGTGAATAACCAACCTTTTAGCACTGTCATCCGGCTTTGGCATTAATTAGTCTTAGAAATACCTTCTTCAAGAGTAAAGCCTTTTTCCATCATCTGACCCCAGACGCTACATGCCACTGAAAGCTTCTAGTGAATACAAGGTACCCACCTTTTAGCACTGTCATCCAGCTTTGGCATTAATTAGAGTCTTAGAAATACCTTCTTCAAGAGTAAAGCCTTTTTCCATCATCTGACCCCAGACGCTACATGCCACTGAAAGCTTCTTTTCCCGTATAAGACCACGGATTAGCAACTTGAAAGTCACCTCATCAGGACTGAATCCTTTAGTCTGCATTTCCTCGTATAGATGCATGGCTTCATCTGATTTGGAAGCTTTACAAAGTCCATTTATAAGGGCATTGTATGAAATCACATCCGGAGCAATATCCTTTTCAATCATACCATTGAAAACACTACGAGCCATTCCAATCTCGCCTGTCTTGCACCAGTGATCAACTATGGCTGTGTAACATTTTCGGTCAGGCCGTAGACCCATCCCCACCATCTGATCATGAAGCTTGTTTACTACAGTAGAATTACCTTCTCTAAGAAAAGCTTTTATAAGAATTGTGAATGTTACCACATCTGGCACAATCCCTTTAGATCCCATCTCCTCAAACAGCTTGTAAGCCCTTCTAGTTTGGCGACCCTTGCAAAATGCTCCAATAATTGTATTATACGAAACAACATTACACAATCCTTTCAGCTCCATCCCACTCACCATTAACAAATAAGCCTTATCTGGCCGATTAGCTTTACAAAGGCCCTTGAGAAACTGATTATAACTATATGCATCAGCAATTCCATTCATCTCCATTTCCTTCAACAATTTCTCTGCCTCTTTCAACATCAACTCGTCACAATAATAATTCAATAACACGTTATAAGTAAACAAATCTGACTCATGCCCATTACTCTCCATAAACCGCTTGATAGTCTGCGCCTTATCAATCCTACCTGCTTGACAAAACCCCCTAATTAGTGAATTATATATCAAATTGTTAAACTTAACTCGACCCTTCATTTCTCCAATTGTAAGTTCATATGCCAAATCAACTTTCCGACCATTACACAACCCAATAACAAGCGCTGTACACGCAATAATATCAAAGGAAAACCCCTTTTCGAACATACTACGCCAAAGTTCAACGGCAGTGTCAAAGTTTCTAGCTTTGCACAGCCCATCAATCAATATAGTGTATGTAATAACGTCAGCCTCTCTTCCCTTCTCAGCCATTCTGTGAAACACTTGCATTGCCAATTCTACACGATTTTCTCCGCACAAAAAATTCAAATATATATTATACGCCCAAATGTCAGGGAAATAGCCAAATTTATCCATGTCTTTTAGAAGCTTCTCAACGTGATCGAAATTATTTTTTTTGCTTCCAGCCATACACAAAGCAGAAATGAACCTAGAGTAAGTAAATGGGGTCAATGAAAATCCCTGAGGGATCATTTTGTAATAATAGTATTCGGCTAAATCGAAGCGCGATTGGCGGACCAAGATGCCGATGAATCGGTTGTAGTCTATGCTAAATACGCGGCAACTCGAGTGGGTCATTTCGTCGAACAGTTGGACGGCTTGATCGATGAAACCGGTTTTGACGTAATATGATATGCGAGTTCGGTATAAGAGGCGTTGAGCGCCAAGACTGTGATACATATCAGAGCGAATGCATATCATAGGGCTGGGAGGTGGCGGGAATTGACTGGATTTCAATGCAGAGACATTCTGAGTATTAGGTAGATTGAGAAGAAGAAAGAGCAAACAAACAAATAAAAACCCTAAAATGGAGAGAGAGAGAGAGAGAGCAAAAAAAGCACCTGGTTTCGGCAATGAAGTGCAGAGAGACACAGTAGGTCTCGGGCAAGACAGGAGGCTCCAAATCCACTTATCATGGGTGATGGATCTGAGGGCCCAATACCAAATTCATTGGGCTCAGATTGGGTCGGTTGTGAAATTTTAGGCTGTTTTCTTTCCTGTTTTTCTTTCTTACACCAACTTAAAAAAAAATTAAAAAAATGTATAGATCGGTAAAATGTTATACGCCACGATAATACGATACAAAATGACACGATAATTTACGGATTTGAGCCTGCGATATTGAGTCGGATTGATATCAGTGTCACACGATAAGACACAATAAAAAAATAAGTTGGAACACATTAACAAGATGAGTCACGATAAAAAAAATATTAATTTAATTATTTCATTATAGTTAACTTTTTACATTACTTTTTTTGTTTTGTTTTAG
>QANX01004573.1:0-54664 GCA_003254975.1 Ochetophila trinervis
ACATAGCGAAATACCAAATTCTGTTTTATATCATTACAAGCCAAATTTAGTCCAGAAGCAATGAATTGGCAGTTTGTAAAAGGTATGGTAGGCTGGTTTCTCCAAGTTATGCTGTTAAAGGTATCGCTGTTTTCCCTTGGTGGTGGAGAGGCACCATTGCTGGACACTGTTGCATATTCTGGATATACTTTCACCGGGATGTGTCTTGCTGTTTTAGGACGAATCACATTGAACTATGCATGCCATTTGATAATCATATGGACTTGCATGTGCATGGGAATTTTCTTAGTGAAGACCATGAAAAGGACTCTGTATGCTGAGGCAAGGAGTTACCATTCAAGCAGGCATCATTATCTTTTAATTGGGATTGCATTTGCTCAGTTCCCATTGATCTCCTGGCTCAGCAACACCACTGGGAATTGGTTTTTCTGAACGTGCATCGTGCTTTAATTTTTAGTCGAAATATGCTTTTTTTTTCTTTTTTAATTTTTGGTGAATGAAATCTTCATGATGTATGCTATTGGATTCTGGAAGTTAAAATGGTACTCAAAGGATTTCAAAATCTTATTCTACGATATATATAATTTGCAGCATTCTTGCAAAATTTTGCAAGGGATTTAATAGTATCCAACTATGAATTAAGCTGATAGAAAGTGGATCATCATATATTTTATATTTTATTTCTGACACTCCATTTTATATGTAGGCCCGTTCGGTCCGGCTTTTTTTAAACTATTTTTTATCATTAAATTTATTTTTAAATTTAAATAGAATTATTTAGTTTCAAACTTCTAACCACTAAGTCTTTTAACTCTGATAACATGTTAAATCTTCATTGCCTTGTCTGTGTTTTGTGTAATTTTAATTGTCTCTTCTCTTGACATTAGAATCTGCCATTTTTACTTTTGGTCAAGAAACTTTTTTGGGTGAACTAGAATTCGCATGTAAAGAATAAATCATTGACCAATAGAGATAGAGTTTCTTCAAGTTAAAGAGGAACATATCACTAATAATAAATATTTTTTGGTAATTTCACTAATAATATATGCAGTGAAGTGCTGGTTGCAATCCTTATAATTAGAAACCTTATCGAAGCAGGTCATGTTTTTAATTAAGAAATGTTACCTTTTTATGTTGTTTTCTTATCCAAATTACTGGAAGGGTCAATATAGTAATTGTAAAAATGTTACTCACCAATTGAGTTGAACTTTTTATGTGAAGCAAATCACCAATTGAGTCCAATATAAGTTTCAATATAAGCATTTGCCCATTACAAGGGCCATATATGATGCTGGTATCATAGAGCCATATTCTAGCATTAGAGCAAAAGAGGATGACATCATCTTATGAAGTGTACCAATGACGCATTTTCGAGCAAAGAAGATCAAAGGTAGAATGCCTGGATTTGTGAAGATAATTATAAATGAATATCTAATCAAGTTTCCAAATGATTATAATACTTTTCCGAAGCTTAATGATGATTTAAGCATGATGTCCAAGCAAAGGATAAAAGTGATAATGATGCTCGGGAGTTGCAAAGACGAAACGGCATCATTTTAAAAATAAGCATATTATAATAGCAGTTTCGTAATTTTAGCTATTTTTCGGATTATAATGGCAGTTTCGTAATTTAGCTATTTACGGATTATAATGGCATTTTTGTAATATTTGTTATTTTCGTTTTTAAGGCTAGTTTTCAGCCTTAAAATTACTTTTTTAATATTTAATAGTTTAGATTGATTATTGATCTAACATTAATCCTTACATAAAAGGAGATCAATTCCTTTGTAAGAGAGATTTGAGTTTTTAATCAATTGAAAGAATTAATTTTCTTATTGCTCCTAGGAGTGTTCTTGCAAGGTGAGGAATCAATTTCTTTTTCTTGTTGCATTAGGAGTTGAATTCTCTTATCAAAGTAAAAATACTTTGTGGCGATTATTCTTCTCTTTCCTTAGTCTTCTAATCCACATTTTTAGATACAAGTTATCTAAGGGTTTGGTATAGCGGATTCTTGTTTCCAATTATTGTTACAATATTTCTTGTGTGTTTTGGAATTTCGTATTTTTTAATCTTGGGGTTCCGCATCAATTGGTATCAGAGCATTGGTTGAGATAAGTACCTATCTATCTTTGTTTTCAATTTTTTTTTTGTATTCTTTGTTCATAATACTTTGATTCCCTTAAAAAAAAAAAAAAAAAAAAAGTTATGTTTGATTGATCTGTGCGTCTTATTTTTATGTTGTTTATTTGGGTTTTTTTTATTCAAAGAAGAGAAGAAGTAAAAAAAAAAAAAAAACCTTAATCGCACTACCAGGCTCCTGAGGTCGCACCTGGAGTCACACCTGGACTGGTTTGTCCACAAGGCATCTCAAAAAAAAATCTGAATTTTTTTTTTTCTTTTTGCTTAAGGTAATATTTGTTTTCCATTACTCTAATTATTATTTTTGCTTTTCTTTTGATCTACTTTCTTTCTTTGGTTAGGTTTTGAAATTGTGATATTTGCTATTTGTTTTTCTTGCTTTGATTTGTTGTGTTTAACTCTAAAGTGCAACTTGATTCTAGAGATTGTGAGTGGTAAAAGGCTTAAATGGTGAGCATATTGAGAGTAAAAGCCAAAATTGTGTGAAACACGAGCGTAGTTGCCATTAAAAAGAGTGAAACACGTGAAGGAGAGAAGTAAGGATTTTCTTTTATTAATCTTGTCTTGTAGAAATTAAGATGTCAAGAAGAAAAGGAAAAGAAGCCACTCATTATAAGGAAGAGCTCGAAAAGGAGATTACACCGGACATGAAGCTCTTTTACAAAGCCTTCAAAGGAGAATTTCGGAGGTTGAACAAGAAGATGGATGAGCTAAATGATAAAGTAAGTGAGGTCTTTTTGACCGCCACAAATAGCCCAAAGAAAGAGGGGTTGCGAACTATATATATAGAGTCATCGGGTTCCGTGGATGATGAAGTCTCAAATCATTCTATGAGGAGACGTCCAATGAGGGAGGAACCAAGATCTATGAGACATGAGCATAATGAAAAGAAAGTCACACTTGCACCTTTATCTCCAATGGAGGTGTATCTTGAACAATTGAAATTATCCAAAAGTTCACATGGGAATTTGGGAAGTGAGACAAATAAAAAAATTGAGTGTAAAGAGGCCAAGAGTGAAAATAATATAAATAAAGGTCCAATGGTGAGTGATTGCACTAGTAAGAAAAATAAAGAGGAAAGTGCAATAGAGAAAAGTGAGATGAGTGAAAAGAAAAAGAGTTTTAATGCAAAAGATAAAGAAGTCAAAAGTGCATTCTTAGGCAAGAAAGCAATTTTATTAGTGAGGTTTCGAAAGATTTTGCTTTGTGAAACTAACCTTAACTCCGATTTGCCTAGTGTTTTTGTCTCTTTATTGCAGGATTTTGATGAGAAATCAAAATTGCATGGAGTGCCTAGAACTATTAAATATGATAGAGATGTGGAATTTTTGAATCCCTTTGGGAAAGTTTTATAGGATGACACGTGGAGGATATTCAAATTGGGAGATTGGGTTTGGGTATATTTAAAGAAGAAAAGTTTTTCAACCTTAGAAAGTCTAAGTTGGATGCTAGAGGTAATGAACCGTTTCAAGTGCTTAAAAGAATGAAAGACAACGCATACAAAATCGCCCTTCAGAGTGAGTACAATGAGTCCGCTATTTTCAATGTTTATGATATTTTTCATTTCGATATAGATTCATATTCGATGACGAATCTTTTTGAAGAGGAAGTGAATGAGGCCAGCATCATAGAGCCATATTCTAGCATTTGAGCAAAAAAGGATGACATCAACTTATGAAGTGTACCAGTGAAACGTTTTCGAGCAAAAAAGATCAAAGGTAGAATGCCTGAATTTGTGAAGATAATTATGGATGAATATCTATTCAAGTTTTCAAATGATTTGAATACTTTTCCGATGCCTAATGATGCTTTAAGCATGATGTCCAAGTAAATGATGAAAGTGGTAATGATGCTCAGGAGTTGCAGAGACGAAACGACATCATTTTAAAAATAAGCATCTTATAATGGCAATTTCATAATTTTAGCTATTTTCGGATTATAATGGCAGTTTCGTAATTTAGCTATTTGCGGATTATAATGGTAGTTTCGTAATTTAACTATTTTCGGATTATAATGGCAGTTTTGTAATATTTGTTATTTTCTTTTTTAGGGTTAGTTTTCAGCCTTAGAATTACTTTCTTAAATTAATTTTCTTATTGCTCCCAGGAGTGTTCTTACAAGGTGAGAAATCAATTTCTTCTTCTTGTTGCATTAGGAGTTGCATTAGGGTTAGTTTTCAGCTTTAGGATTACTTTCTTAATATTTAATGGTTTAGATTGATTCTTGATCTAACCCTAATCTTTATATAAAGGGAGATCAATTCCTTTGTAAAAGAGGTTTGAGTTTTTAATCAATTGAAAGAATTAATTTTCTTATTGCTCCCATGAGTGTTCTTACAAGGTGAGAAATCAATTTATTTTTCTTGTTGCATTAGGAGTTGAATTCTCTTATCAAAGTATAAATACCTTGTGGCAATTATTCTTCTATTTCCCTAGTCTTCTAATCCACGTTTTTAGATAAAAATTATCTAGAGGTTTGGTAGGGCGAGTTCTTGTTTCCAATTATTGTTACAATACTTCTAATGTGTTTTGGGATTTCGGATTCTTTAATTTTGGAGTTCTGCATCAATATATGATATAACCTTTGTTTGAGAAACATCGGGCATGTTTCTGCTTTCTAAAAATGAATTTGCAGAGGAACAAAGGTACATATTAACTACAATCTGATCTCGTCTTATCAGTTATCACCACCAATTGTGAATGTATATTCCTCATCTTGACAACATAAAATTCATTGCATATAGGAAAACGGGTGTGAAGAATCAAAAGAGAAACTGCATTGAGTTATCCTAGTAGTGAAACACCAAAAAATAAAAACGCAACAAGAAGTCTAGGAAATTTGCAAGCACCCTCAGAAGCAACAAGAACAGTCAAATGAGCACAGAGGGGTACCTCCAGCATCCACCTCATTAATCCCCAAATCATCTTCTGTGTAAATAACAAATTCGTCCTGCATTTTCTTTCTTGGAAGAGAAGTTAAGTCCCCAAGATTCCTATTTAAAGCCTTTGTCCTTTTTCTTCATCTTCTTTGGTCTTGCAATTGCATCCCAATTAGGCTTCTCAGTCTTGTCTGTTAAGGACTTCTTTCGTTTTTTTCCTGCAAAGATTTCTTCAATCTTGCAGGCTTCTTCACTGAGCTGTTACTCTCTTCTAAAGAGGTGCTCTCTTGCAATTTTGTAGGAGCTCTTGATTTACCTTTTTTGGCCATCCTGTGCATCCAAAAACTACGTAAAGGATTGGTTTGCCTATATCAGTGAATGAGAACATCAGTGGAAAATTTTCAGTAAAAATGGAAGGTATTAATAGACCAAATTTCCCTAACTAATAATGTTCTCTTGCGCTACTTACAACATACTTTTAGTCAGTTAACACCTAAAATACGGTCATTGTTTGGACAAAATTCTCACTAAAATTATCTTTCAGTAAAGAACCTTGTTTCATTTGCATATTTTTGGTCACTAACGATAATAAATTAAGCCACACAAATGTTTCACATTAACTAACTCTCTATTAACTAACGATAATAAGTTAATTTTTGCTTTCAATAAAGAAATTATGGTCACTTAACATATAAAATTTGTCTAGTTTATATGACTTTGATGACCAAATTGTATTAATCAGTAATTGTTTAATAATTTTCCACCAATTTTATATTAACAATAAATTGTTAAGAAACTAAAATTTAACCTGATGAAATTCTTTATGCTCTCACGAGCTTGTCATAGTTCATGAAAATATGACAATTTTCACAAATGTCACGAACATTTGCATAACCCAATTAATCAACAAACCAAAAATCACAAATTAAATTGAAGACTTTAGAAACCTAAATTCACATCAATAAATAACATGCAAGCAGGAGCAAAGTTATAAATCCACAGCTTCAGACATGAATAATCTTTCACAAAAAAGTTCGCAAACCAATAGAGTACTTGCCAATTATTCACAAAACCCTAAGAGAACAGGAAATGTAGATTGAAAATCATCCAAAACAAAGCAAAAATTAAGAATAAAACAGTTTAAAAGACCGTACCTCAAATTGCAGAAGTCCTGATGGTTCAACGAAGAGCTGAGGGTGGACCTGTTTGGTGAGAGAGAAAACAAGAGGGAAAGACTCAGAGAGGAAGTGACAGAGGTGGATATGGGTTTACGGCAAAAAGAAAATTTTCTTAATTGTCAATTTTGTTTAGCAATTGAAAAATTTTATCCTTTGGGTTTAACAATTTTATCCCCAAATTTTTATTTAGAACCTTAATTTTCAATAATTTTATGAATTGAACTTTCAATTTTAATTTTGATTTTAATACAGATCCTTCAATTTTAACTTTCAAATGAACTCTTCTTTCTTAATTTTAATTTTTGTTTCAAGAAAAAAACAAGTTTTAGTTTTTAATCCAACTAGATTATATCCGCACGGAAAATTTTATTATTAAAACTGAAATAATAAATAAAACATTTTGAAAGAAATTGAAAATAAATTATCTTCTATTTAATTATTTTAAAATGTAATATGTAAAAAATTTTCAAAATCATATATTTTTTATAAGTATCCATGAGGGATTTTGAAAAGCTGTTTTAAAGATAATATTATTTGTTGAGTTATATCATTGTCCATCGAAACAATATCTTTAATCATTTATTGTCTTTCACTCTAGACATTGCCACATATAGCTAAAAACATAACTTTGAAGAAAAAGTCCAACATTTGTTAAAGTTTACCTTTGACTTTTGTTTATCGTCATAGCAAAACAAATAGTAAAAAAAAATTTAATTTTTAAAGTAAATTTAATCTCATTAAAAGTTTTCCTTGTAAATGAATTTAGGAAGTCATCATGCAGTAAAAGTAAACTTTTGGAAAAACCATCATTTAGAACTGGAGCATTTGCTTTAGAGAGGCTATATACACATTCACGTATACTCCAATTACTAAAATCATAACTATTATTCATGTTGTTAAATTAATAATTTTACAAAAAAATTCAGCTTGTAAATTAATAATTTTATAAGAATAGTGATGATTAATTTTTTATATTTCTTCTTTCGCCATGATTAAAGAGACTGAAACATTAAAATTCAGTTTTTTTTAGATTAACAATTTTATAAAAATAATGGTGATTTTTATATTTTTTCTTCTTTCACCATGATTAGAGAGACTAAAAAGTACAATATTGATTGAATGTACAGTTTTGAGTATAATATAGCTCAAAGTACCTATTCATCTTGCAAACATATAGATAGAAAATGAAATAGTGTTATCCTCAAGTTTAAATTTAAAATGTGGATTAAAATTCTCTTTAACTTTATCTCAAACAAACATAATAGTGTTTAAAAAAAAAGTATAACAGTGGTGGAGATTATTTTTAATGGATAAATAATATTTTTAATCGAATAATAAGTAACTGAAACCTATATGTCTTTTTATTTGAAAAAACCAAAAACAATCAAAAGAGAAATTTTGTCAACCATGTATATTCCTTGACTATTGTCATTCTTTGCATGAATCCCTTTTACTTTTTGGGATTCAATCAATTAAAATTTTATTTTTTTAATATTCCAGTGAAAGAAAAATATTTTTTTATGACAATATGACAAATACTTTATTATGTCGTTAACAAAAGATAATCATAACATATAAAATATATTAATACCTATTTTTGAAATTAATGGATTTTAAGACATCAGAATTTATAAATAGCCTAGTTACATACATAGAATTAGATATATTGCGCGGATCTGAATTGCCTATAAAAAAAATTAAAATTCAGTAAACAAACTCTAAAGTAAATATATATATATGGTAAATACTAAAGAAGTATTACAAAAGTTAAAACATTGAAAATCTTTAATTTTCAAACTGATGGCATCCCTGCAAAAGTGCAAAGTAGTGAAATAAAAATAAAAGAAAAAAGATTTAAATAGAAACTAATGAAACAAAATATTAAAATTGAAAAAAAATACCATATAAAATTAAGTCCTAAGCATATCCGTTTTTAAGAAATGAGAACTTTTTCTTTTTCCATTATAATAGGAAGAATATTAAATCAAATTTATCCACTTTTTTGCTATATTAAAAATAATCATCATAAAGTAAAAAAGTAAGTAAAATATACGGAACCTACATAATCCTTAATTTTGCACCACTGGATTATGAGAACAACAACATCACCAATATGTTGTTCAAGATAAAAATAGACATTTTCTGCATAGTCATCCCACAGAGTGCAAGATAATTTCCTCTTACTGTACAAAGACATACACAACATAGGATGATAATATAAAAATGATGATTAGGTAAAGACATACTAATATTTATAATATCAAAATAGTTTACATACTGAAGATCTTCAAGATTTATAACAATCTTCTAATGTGGCTTTCCATATTTATTAAAATTATCAAGTTTGTGATAATAAAAAATTTTACCGATCACATCTGCCAACAAAAATATAGTTGTCAGTACAATAAAGAGAGCAACATAATAAAAATTAAAATGGAATTAAAAAGTTAATTATCAACTAAATATTTGTCATCGGTCATCTTTCCAGTGATGTCACCGAAATTACAAAAATTAAAACTATGTTTTGAAATTGTCATTGGCTCATTTCTCTCTCAAAGAGAAGTAGACCAATAGAAATCAATCTTATATAAATGCTTAGTTGTTCTGTATCCACCACCATTATCTTTAAGAGAAAACTGGCTTAAATCATAATTTTGATAAACTTTTTCACAAATGACCGTTTTACATAAGCATGAATTTTTCCTTCCTATTAGAATTTATGAGAAAATAAAGAAAATAAGTGAACAAGATCATATATTATTAAAATAGAAAATACAAAAAAGATAACACAATCACCTGTTTGTCTTGAAAAACCATCTCAAGACTATTAATTTCGCCATGCTCATTATTGCCAGAGATTATTCACAACCTGACAACCATACATCTAATGTCCAGGATTGTTTAGGAGGAGATATATCACAAATAAATACTACGTTTTCAGCCATAGTCATATGTGTTTATAGTTAAATTAAAATATATATATATATAACAGAAAAATATATAAAAATATATATTTATATTTATATATCTTTAAATATAAAATCTCCAAGCATTAAACTTTTTCTGTTCTGCCAAATAATATCTAGGAAAGTTGTTAGATACTTATATTTGTTATTTGTTTTGAAAAGTATTGTTGTTAACATTACTACAATATTAGGAATAGGATTAAAAAGATATATTGTTTCCTTTCTTTAGAGAATCAATCTATTATTCTTATTACAAAAAAAAAATAGAAAAAAAAAATTAGTCTGTTATCTTTTTTTTGATAAGTTAGTCTGTAATTTCGAAAATTTTCCTTTAAAAGCTAATGAAAATTGAGGATTGAAGTTTCTTTAATTGATTTCTACACTAGATGGTAATATCCATGATTCACAAATATCTTTTATTTAATTTTATTTGTTATTTGCTTTGCAAGTTGCCATTCTGTAAGATTACTACACTATTCGGAATAGGATTAAAAATATTGTTTCCTTCCTTTAGAGAATCAGTTGGTTATCTGTTTTACTAAAGAAAGGGATAAAGAATTAGTCTGTTATCTTTTTGTTTTGTAAGTCAATCTATTATCTCGTAATTTATTTTAAGGTTAATAAAAATTGACGATTGAAGTTTCTTTACTGGATTTCTACTTCAATTGGTAATTTCAGTGGGAAAAAATATTTTCTAATATAATGGAAAAATCTAATAAAATCATACCATAAATATTAAAATTAAAGAAAAAATATGGTATAGATTTATTTTGGCATTATTGCAATTCTATTAAAGGAAAGAACGGGTAAAATCACTATTTTGACATTAGTGCCAATTTTAATTAGTCCGATTGGCATATAAAATTTGGCAACATACTCTAATTTATGGATTACTAAGCATGTATGATTATGATTGTCCATTTGTTCTAGCTAAAAGTTTTGATCTCTTATTTATTAATTAGTCCGATTAGCATTATAAAATTTGGCTACAGATCCTAATTTCCTTCTTTAATTGAAAACAGAAAATTAACATTATTTTATCTATTAATGTTACAAAAACAATCTTATCTGTTTAATCAATGTGAACAAAATATTAAATGGGCAGGAAAAAAATTAAAAGAGGGAATTAAAAGAGATTTTGGAAGAAGTAGAGTCTTAATATATTATATAGATGTGGGTATTACATAGTTATTATATTAATTATTAATTTTTTTTTAAAATAATTAATAATATTTTTTGGGCTTATAATAAAAAGATTTAACTTAAACAAAAATTTTCATTGTACCTTATTGATATTGAAATAGAAATTAAAATTGAAGATCTCAATTGAAAATTTTCAAAAATGTAAAGCCCATATTAAAACTTCAGGCAAACTAGAAGACGTAAAAGTATAGTTAATTCTATTTTTTTTTTCATTTTTTTTTATATTAAAGATGAGGAGACTTGAAATTTGTTTATTCTCAAAAAAAATAAAAATTAATAATGGTTTTTGCCATTAAGCTATCTTAGAAATTATTATTTTCCATATTGGATGGGGATTCCACTCTCAACAAAAATGGGTATGGTGCACTCGTTTAAAAGTAACACTGTTATTTTATTTGGGGATCACAATGAGGCTAAAAGCTCAAAAACCAAGAACAACATATTACTAGAACACATCCTTCTCGTACAATCAAAAGTAACCAGATTTTGTTTGATGTTTTGCTTTAATGTAGATGCTTTGCAGGAGGATATTGGGATTATGCTTACCACATATCTTTTAGGTCCTAGGCTGTAATCCTCCATGTTGGGAGGCTTTTCGTGCTTAATGCAAATTATTATTCATGAAAGAAAAAAAAATCAACTTTAAAAGCTTTCTCGAACATATGAAGACCCAGACTAAAGACACATTTTGGTATAATTTATGTATGTAAAAAATTTTACTATAAAATTTTTTACAGTAGAATTTTTTTTAAAAATTATTTATATTTGATTGTCATTTTAAAAATATTATTAAATGACATTTAATACTTTTGAATTTTTCCTTATAAGCTTAAAAAGAAAATTTTAAAAAAGCATAAACTTTAAATTTCTCGATTATGGCTTGAAAAAGCCCTCTTTTGGTCAACAAATACTTGTTGATTTTATCCAAACATCTTTTGAAAAAATAACCATGTTTGCAAGACTACTACATTAGTTTTTGTTGTTGTTGTTGGTTATTTATTTATTTTGATAAATACATTAGTTTTGTTGTTTAATAATGGCTTTGTTATTGCAATGCTGTTTTTTTTTATTGTTGTTATTATAAGAAAATTTAAAAGTTTATATTTTTATTCAAAGTGTTAGAATGATATTGAGAGTTCTTATATAGAGCATCTTGGAGCTCATCTTTAATGTTTTTTCTTATTTTTTATTTTTTGGTTTGTTTGAGCACTTTAATACTTTTTGTTTTTTTATAATTAAGTTGTTTTTTTTAAAGCATTTTAAAGTATTCGTAGATTCTTCGCAAGACTAATTTATATATATAACGAAAAAATAATTATGCGCTTTTCGCTTTGATTGGAGCAACGCTTTTCGCTTTTTTAACTGGAGCTTCTATTTATTTAATAAATTATTAGTCTTATGGAACTATGAAGTTTCATAAATTCCAAGTTATCAAAACCGAATAATGTAATAATTATTGAAATTATTGCAAAAAGAGATATTGATTATTGAAATATATATATATATATATATATATATATTTGTTGAAATGATCCGTCCATGATGCTATAACATTAAATCACCTATAGACTTCTATTATGTTTAAATTGCTATTTCAACTTGCACCATTTTATATAATTAACTTAGTTTACTAATACATAATGCACATAAAACTATGCATTTGCATTATAAATGTTCAGCAACTCACAAGAATTTATGAAAAATGTTCATCCTCTAAAATAATTTCTAACCGAAAGATTCATTATCTATAAA
The DNA here is from genome assembly GCA_003254975.1 of Ochetophila trinervis. NCBI lineage: Eukaryota > Viridiplantae > Streptophyta > Magnoliopsida > Rosales > Rhamnaceae > Ochetophila > Ochetophila trinervis. Next base: position 12,117 of record QANX01004573.1, read on the forward strand.
TAGTCTAACGACATTATATATGTGCATGTCAAATGCTCATAATGTGCATGACTTGTCTTGTATGCAAAACTAAATGGGAAAAAATGATAGGGTGAAACATATCATGGAAATTTCATAGGCTATTAACTGTCTAGTTCTTAGCAAAAAAAAAACACTGTCTAGTTATGTATTGATTTTTTTGTTTATTTATGTGTAATTGTTTATTTCAAATCTCAAATAGATATAAACTAAATTTGAAGAAACAAAAATACTAGTACAATTTGAAATTATGTTCAACTTGTTATAATTATTACGTGAACTTGGCATAATATAATTGACTCATTTTCTAAGTTTGGTGTTTCAATAATAGAATTAGACACATAATTTAATTAATAGATTTTTAATATAGTTGTCCATACTTTGGGCCAATTAATGAAAAAACTCCATTTTTTTTCCTAATAGTTTATACCCATTAGCTCAACAGTCTTTTTCGTAAAAAACTTATTTTACTTCTCTGCAACTCTTTTTCTTCTTTTCTTTTTTTTCTTCTTCCGAAACTTATTCAAAGTCGTCAAATATTTTCAAATCCATTGGAAAAGTTTTGAATCTCTCATTTTTTACCATAATCCGTGCATTTTGATAGTTTTTTGGATGAAACAAACATGAAGAAGTGAACAATAATCAAGAAAAAAAAAAACCAAGGTTGAAGACAACCATTTATGCCCAATAGAAGTTGTTTGTTGGGCTGTGTGTGGTTGAGATTAAATATATAGGACATGTTGTACAATTACATGGCTAGCCTGTTTTTATCCACCTTCCAGTTACATAGCCCGTCCTACATTGGGCATGTTTACAATTTTTTTTTTGTGTATACAACTTTGTCCCATATTTATTATTATGTAGTTTCCAAAGATTATTCTCTAATATTTGTTGGCTGAACTGTTATAATTAAAACAAATGAGCAGAAGTTAATACGTACAGCCTTCATTCATGATTGTCCAAGTATTAACATTAAAAACTCATATATTTTGACAAAGTTTCTAGCATATGTCTACTCTTTAACGTGTGATTTTGATGGGAACTATAGACAACATATAGGCTAGACCATAATCTTTGTCAAATAAGAAAACATAATCATTCTCTACCATCAAAAGAGAATAGATTGTTACAAAACACTTCACTATCAGAGTCCTAATATAATATAAATAGTTATCACCTATAATTTATTAATAAATAAATTATCTCTAAATAATAGAATATAAATAGGCCACGTTTATAAAGATTTTCTGACATAAACTTCATTCTATCTATTTCCATCATTTATCAAAAATCTTAAAAACCATTAATTACAAATGTCTCTTCGACTTCCAACCATATCTAATTACTACATATATTTAATAATTACAAATGATTACATATTTTTTCTTTCTATTTTTCACTCCGCCCGTGGAACAACACACGCCTAACTATGGGCGGTGTGTTGTTCCATGAATAGGGTAAATTTTAGTCATGAGCCCCAACCGTGGAAAAATACACAAGCCATACTATGGGAAATGTATTGTCTGTCAAGACACAAAATGATAAAACTTCTTGCATTCCAAAGGCGGCATGTGTGTTTTTAAATGGTGCTTCTTGAATATGAAAATACCATTTCCACACTGACATTATAAAAACCCTTTCAAACAAACTCATTTCTTAAACTCCATTTCAAATTTTATCTGATGGCAAACAATGATAAATGCGATGTGGTTGTTCTATCAGATAGTTTTCCACCAAAGGGAAACTCCAATAGGAGGTCCCAAAGTCCACCACCAATGGCCATCAAAGAGGATTGTCACAAGACCACAACCACAACCACGGCCACAGCAACTGTCAACATCATCCTCATTGTTGATCGTCGCGTGGAAGCCATGCCCAAAAAATTCATGCTGCAACGAGTGTTACATAAAAAATGAAGTCGTTGACTTCATTTTTGATTATTCATTTTTCGAGTGTCGCTTTTCCATGAGATCACTCAAATGGTACTGGTTTCGCAATGGCAACACTCCAAAAAGAAGCAATCACAACACTAATAGAAGTTTTTAGTTTTGTTGGTTTTTTTTATTTTAATTTCCTATGAATTTTTATACTTTTTCTTTTTTGTATTTTTTCAATGGCCAAGTAGATGTTTAAGACTATATGTAATTCAATTGTTGCAATTTGTACATAATTAATATAATACATATTTTGACTTGACATTTTGACGTTAAACGTATTATTTTTGGTGTTTAATTACATATTTATTTTTGCAAAAAAAAGGCATATTGTCGTTTTTGTCTTGCACACCACCTTTGCAATAACATACCGACTTTTAAAAGGGCAGTGTGCACCATCTTGCCGGAGGAGTGAGTTTTGCCGTGATAAATAAATAATGGCACACTCTAGCTTCGGGGTGGACCATTGATTTCGATGACAGAGAAGAAATGAGGGGAGGAGAATGAGAGAAAATGAAGTGGAATCATATGAGAGAGAGTTGCATAAATCTTATAGATGTATGAAAGATAAAGGGTAAAATAGAATTTTTTTGGGCATCTGTACAAAAAATACTTAATTAATTGCAATGAAACTCATTGAAATTACTTTCTATTTATTTTTTAGTATGCCCATTAGACCAAAACAATTTGATGTCCATTTTTCGTAGAATTCTAATAGGATTTGGACTCATTTTTGTTTTTAAATATAATTATTATATGAGTAAATTATAAATATGAGATAATGATCATTGTTTTAAATATTCATATTATTTTGATCTATTGAGAAAGAGCAGATGATTAAAAAAGTTAGTTTCATAGTGATCTCTATAACTCCGTTTATGTTTTGTAGGTTCTATAACAATTAAAAATCAATAACAAAAACTTATAATCAAACTATAGTGAACAATATATTGATACATGATTGCTATTGAATAACATAAAATCTAGATGAGATTGATTAATGAGATTGATTAATTAGTTTGCTGCATTTATGTGTATTATCTCATAATATGCTTATTAAATTTTAATACAATTTGGTGGTTATGTTTACTTTTTTTTTTCTATTAATTTTGAAGTTAATTGAGATATATAACAAATTTTAATCTAACTAACACTGAGATAAGTTAATTATACATGATTATTTATAAATAAAAAAAACAATTTCAAAAAACCAACATGTCAATAAAAGACATTTTCATTATCATTTTGTTGATTTAGTTTGGGTTTGAATCCGCCAATAGGTTGTGTTATTATACAATAAGTTTGAATCTTCCATCTCCATATAAAAGAAAATATTGCATTTTAAAATATATGTGTTTTAAAAATTTTTAGTTTATTACATGCGCTCTAATTATACTTTAGGATAATGTTAATTAACCTTAAATTTTCAGTTTTTGAGTATCAAGAAAATAATTTAAAAAATCTGCGAATTTCTTTGATAACCATGTGCTCCAAAACTGTAGTTTTAAAAAACGAAAAGCTGTTCAAATTTGTATTAAATTTTAAAAAAAAAATAAATTATAAAACAACTTTTTTAGTTCATGACCAAAACTAAATGGTGATTAGTGATACTACTACCAGAAGAACAAAAACACAACGTGTTTATTCTATTCAGCCAAAAAAAAAACAACAACAACAATGTGCTTATTCCTTTTTTAATTTTATAATTTGGAAACATATCTGGTACACTAGTAACATACTTTATGAGTTTTAAGTTGATAAATACTTATATAATTAAATGATTGCATCAGAAAAAAAATAATTCTAATTTGAACTTTGAAAAGGCCTTGACTTGCATGTCAAATTTTGATCTCATAAGGATTTTTTTGTGTTTTTTTTTTGACCAATTCAAAAAAGGTGGTTATTGTAGATCTTAGCAAAGGTAAAAGAAGACCTTTGCGAACTTCTTAAGTGAAATTCAAAATCTCCAAAATCATATTATATTTGTTAGGAAGATGTAATTCTTTCAACCACATCTATATAATATATACTTTTTTATATAATATAGACATGTTAAGTAGTTGAGAAGCAGACGCATTATTTATAGAAAAAACAAAGCAAAAGCACCCCAATTTGGCCAAATCTATAAAATAAATAAATAAATAAACAAAAAGAGAAAAGGCCATGTCATAGTCAAATAAAAAAAAAAAAACAGGGAATTTTTTTTTTTGTTTATCGTCGTCGGTCCTTCCAAACCCAAAACGGAATAAGTACACAGACGTAGTATTATTTGGACTTTTTTTTTTTTTTCAAATTTTTCTTTTTTGAAATTAAAAATTATTTTCTTTAGATTTTTTTAATATCAATATTTCTGCAATTTACAATATCGAATAAGTACCAACGCCTTTTAAAACTTGTGAAACTGTGCAAATATTAGTTTAAATTTTTTACACTCTAAAATTTTAGCTACTAAATTATGTTATATTTTATTTTGATTGTACCATTGTCGATGAAAAAAATAAAATCTTCTCATATGCAATGGATTAACAATTAAAAATCGTGCGAAAGTTTTACAACGATTGTTGATAAAATAAAGCGTAAAACATCAAAACTATATGGATCTTTTATATTGTAGTTAAAAAAAAAATTTAAATTTTTTTAGACTTTAATAATTATTTTTAAAAAATATTTGAGCCTCTAAAATGCTAATAAAAGTTAACTTTTAAAAAACCGAAAACAGAAAAAGAATTAAAAGCCACAACAAATTTGCTATAATCTTTACTAGTGCCAATTAACTGATTTTCTTTTTTAATAAAAAAATATAAAATAAAAAGTTGAGAAAAGGAGAAGCAGAATTTGGACCGAATCTGAGGTGGCCTGAAGTGGGCCCCACGTACTCAAGCCCAGAATTTGACTGAAAACGGGGTTGTCCAGAGTCGCGTCGCTTTCCACGATAGAGCGCGAAGGCGTTTTGACTGCGTGCGGGCAGCGGTCAGCACCGTTCGGGCAGCCCCTATTCTCTCTTTCTTCTCTCTCTTACACACACTCTCTGTGTGTGTGCACGCCTCACTCGAAAAAGGAAAAGGGAAAAAAAATAAAAATAAAAATAAAAATCCAATTCCACAAACAGAGGGAGAGAGGGAGAGGGAGAGAGTGAGAGCAAAAGGGAAAGTTTGTCAAAAAGGGAAGCTGAGAAAGATTGGGAAAATGCTTGGATTGTTTTAGATATTTTTTGTTTTTGGGTAGGTATTTTGTTGGTGGTGTTTGAGTTTTTTCTGGGGTCTGTGAATGAGATCGAGCTTCTAATTGTGATTCCAGTGGTGGGTATTTGGTTTTGTCTGATTTTAGTGAGGAAAATGGGTGGTATTTTCTGGTTTAGATTTGGAAGTTAGGGTTTTTGAGAAATTTTGGATTGGGTTTTTGGGTGGGGAGTTGGGGGGGCTGGAGGATTTTTCGGTGATGTTGTGTTTGAGTTTGATATACCATTTGAATCTGAGGTTTTTGGTAACTTAAGAAGAAAAAGATAGTGGGGGAGATGGAGAGTAAGGTTGGGACTTCATTTTGCCTCTGGTTGATTTTGTTGGTTCGTCCATTATGCATGATGATGGTTATGGTATCTGCTAACATGGAAGGTTTGTGTACTATGAATATATTGATGTTGCTTTTTTAAAGCTCTGTTTTTTCTGCTTTTCGTGTTTTACTTTTGTAAGTCTCTGATCTCCGTTTCTTTGCTACTTATTACTTACTAGAAGTGGGATTCTTTATTTTTTTATTTTAAGAATTTTGGAGCTATACACAAATGGGTATCTTGTATGGTTACTGAATGAGTACTGGAAAATGCTTTTGAATTTTGAGAAACATCACTTGTCTTTGTCTATGCTGCTTTGCTGAAGTTGGGTCTATAGTAAATTGGATGGTATAAAGGCTGATCTTTGGTGGTAAATAGGAGAGAATTACTTGAATGTGTACCATAATGGCTTGGATTGGCGTTATTTGTCATGGATGCATGAACACATCGGAAAGGATAATGTTTCAAATTTTTTTTTTCTTTTAAATTTGTTAATTTGATTCCCCAAATACTGTTCGTTTTGGTTTTGATTAGGTGCATATATTAATATATACCAGTGATGATGGCTTTGACGTAGTAAAACTGTCAGCTTATTTCAATTTCTTTGTGTTGGTCCTAGTTAGATATCATCTGTAGTATGTTCAACTAAATGTTGATTCTACAGTACCTTAAGACTGAATTTTTTTATCTTTTAATGACAAGGTTCACTATATTAACCAAAGAGCATATTTTTATCAACTACCTTCAATATGGCATTTGTGTTCCTGGAAATTTGAAAGCCTCCTATATAATGACTTAAGTTTCTGTGAAACTGGAACTGAGAATACTTTATTCATTAGCCACGGCCTGTCACATATATGTTGTATCACTTCAAGTTTGCATTGATATAGTCAGAGTCTAATTCTACTTTTTGCACTTTGATGCAGGTGATGCTTTGCATAGCTTGAGGACCAACTTAGAGGATCCTAACAATGTTCTACAGAGTTGGGATCCCACTCTTGTCAACCCATGTACATGGTTCCATGTCACATGCAACAATGATAATAGTGTCATAAGAGTGTAAGTCGTTGCTGTTAGATGCTCTTAGAGTACACGCATGGTGTATCTGCAAAAAAATTTGTGTTCTTTTCCTATTGCAAAGATTCCTTTAATGATGTTCGTTTTATGTCAAATCTCAGTGACCTTGGAAACGCAGCCTTGTCTGGTCAACTTGTTCCACAACTTGGCCTGCTCAAGAATCTGCAATATTTGTAAGACAAATTGCTCTTTGAGATTCACTAAGGTGTTTTCTTTATTTCATTTTGACCTGTACTATTGGCATTTCTCTCTCGTTCTCTCTCTTCGTTTTGTTGATCCTGTGATGTTATTTATTTTCCATTTCATCTTAGTTTCCCGTTTATGTGGTTTTTTTTTTTTTTCCTCTTCATTTGAATGAAATATGTTTTATTCAATTATTGTGGCCCTTTGTTCTATTAATAAGGTGTTGGGTAGGGAGGGAGGGGTTATAAATTCATGATATGATCTTTAAAAAAGTTAAAACATGGTTTATTAACTTGAATTTTTGTGAATTAGGTTATAGTATTTCATTGATCATTTATATTGGAACTACATGCCTGAAAAGGTATTATTCAGTTAACTAGATCACTTGACATCAATTTTTCATCTGGAAGGGAAAACCCAATTGGATAAGAGGTAAACTACGGTAAAATAAGGAAAAATGAAAAGCAAGTGCATATACGTCAGATTTACATTGACTTTAGATGGACGAAATACTAACTATAAGAGAACCAGCACACTGTTCCTTTTGCCTAAGAAAGTATTCTTGTCATTGACCTAAATATCATTACAATTGAGAATTTAAATTCTCAAAGAAGCAATTTAAAATATTATTTATGGCCAGACATGGTGCTTCAGGCCTTGCTTTGGTGGTGAGTGATGGATGGATTGTCATAGGGCCATAGGCCTTCAGTTTGAAGCTTACTTGAGCTTAAAGCTGACTAAAATGATGAAAAAAGGTTTCTCAAGAAACAATAGTTAATGAGAATGAAATGATATTAGAGGAGTGAGGCATTGGTAAAGGCTTCTTGTTGGGTTTAGATATAGTAAGATTGATTGTGATGGATTATTTTCACTTAGATGTATTTGGACTGGAACCTCCTTTTGTAATCAAAAGAGAAGTTGTATTCTGACAATTGATTTGACCAATTATCTTTTCTTGTGAGCATTTATTTTTAGTTTAATATGCCTGGATGCAGTTTTTTTGTTTTTGCTCCTTTCAGTTCAACAAGTTAACTTCTCGACATGCATAAACAACATGCAAAAGGCATTTAAATATTGTCAAGGATTTGTATTTCATGCTCAAAGCCCTTACATTTGTTGAGTGTGCTTAACTTTTTCATCTTACTATTTGCTTCTTCTGACATTTTATACAACTGTGCACCCTCTGTTTTAAAGCTATCTCGTAACTTTCTATATCTCGTAACTTTCTACAACAGGGAACTTTACAGTAATAACATAAGTGGAACAATTCCTAGTGACTTGGGGAATCTAACAAGTTTGGTGAGCTTGGATCTTTACTTGAATACTTTCACTGGTCCTATCCCAGACACACTGGGCAAGTTGTCAAAACTTAGATTCCTGTGAGTAATCTTACCATTCACCTTATTTCCTTGGTTGTCCATGATCTTATATGTGTGATTCTGCAGCTTGCATTAACTATTACTTTTGTATTTTTTTTTTTTTTTAACTTTTTCTTTCTGTTGGATTTTGTAAATGAAAATTAATGCAAAAAGATAGGCTGAGGCTTCAATATACAGCGAATTTTCTTGCACTTGGGACCGAAAAGGAGTCGAAGAATAATTGTTTGAGCATTGAATGCTGACAAACCTATTTAACGAGATGGAAAAAATGAACTGACCATAAGCATACTTGGAAATCAAGTGCTATGTGTGGTTTCTGTAATTTACATATTAAAATTTGGATGTTCCATGCAACATGTTAGTTACTGCTCCAACTTCTGCAGAACTCATGGGCCTTTTGCATATTTTGAATTATTTAAAAGTGCAAAAATATAGAAATTGAAGTGTCTGTTAACTACCAAAACCACTAAGCTGTTCAGTTTTTGGCACATCTTCAACATTTTAATTTAATTCATGTGGCTATTTATGTGAGTTTAATCTTTAGTTTCAGCGTGAGTCTTTTTGGGTATATTTACCTTAGTTTTGTGAGAAATCTTTATTAATTATTTTTATATCTTAACATGCTTTTTTCTTTGAATGTTTGTGCAAGGATAGCCGGCTTAACAACAACAGCTTGACAGGTCCCATTCCTATGTCATTGACTAACATTTCCTCACTACAAGTCTTGTGAGTGTCAAGTTGATCTCTCTATGGCTTTTGTGGTGTTTTCTTTGTTTGCAATGTTTATATTTTCTAATATTACTATCTGGCCTGCAGGGATCTATCAAATAACCGTCTCTCTGGAGAGGTTCCAGACAATGGTTCTTTCTCTTTATTCACTCCCATCAGGTTAGTAGCTAAAAACTTGAACCTTTCTACCTTCGCTTACTCTGATATGACTTTGCTGAAGAGCTTGTTATCTGCAGTTTTGCTAACAACATAGGTCTATGTGGTCCAGTTACTGGGCACCCCTGCCCAGGATCTCCTCCATTTTCTCCTCCCCCGCCTTTTGTTCCACCACCCCCAATTTCTACTCCAGGTGATCTTTCATTTGTTGCGTATTAGAAATCTCAATGCTCATATTATTTGATGCCTAACAAATCTAGGTACAACATTTTTTCACTGTGAGGCATAGTATTGTTACATTATAGTGCATCTAATTTGGCTTTGTTGTTACATTTTAAGTTTATTAATTTTTAATGTTTTGTCCATTAGAAAGATAATATGTTAAAGTTGCATTTGCATTTATAGAGGAGGGATGAATAGGCGTTTTTCCTTGAATATGTATTAACTGAATAATTATTATCAACATACTTGAGACTTTTAAAATTGATATACTAGTGTTAGTAATGGAATCTAACATTGCTTGTCCTGATTCAACTTTTTAAATTCCAAACTACAAAAAGAAAATGAATTGACTTGCATCTTTTTAAGGTAAACAATTATAAACTTTGTCAAAGTAATAAGTTTTCCTTAGCAGGACTTCGTGTTTTCTGTAGTGCCTATTTATTTTGGAGCACTAAAGATTGAGAGATGAAATAAATTGGACCATCTTTTTGAAATTTGGATTAGGTGATTGATTGGAAAGTTATCATCTATATTAGGCTTAACAAAAATAGATGGAACATATTTAACTGTTTGTAAGCATTTCAGGAGGAAATAGTGCAACTGGGGCTATTGCTGGTGGAGTTGCTGCTGGTGCTGCTTTACTATTTGCCGCACCTGCTATAGCATTTGCATGGTGGCGTCGGAGGAAGCCACAAGAGTTTTTCTTTGATGTACCTGGTTAGTGATTTGATTGAAATAGGAAAGTTTAAGTTTAATAGATTGTAACTTATTTTAATGCCTCTTTGCAGCCGAGGAGGATCCTGAAGTGCATCTGGGGCAGCTGAAAAGGTTTTCATTGCGAGAATTACAAGTTGCAACAGATAGTTTTAGCAACAAAAACATTCTGGGTAGAGGTGGATTTGGTAAGGTCTACAAAGGGCGACTAGCAGATGGCTCATTGGTTGCTGTGAAAAGACTGAAAGAAGAGCGTACACCTGGTGGAGAGTTGCAGTTTCAAACAGAAGTAGAGATGATTAGCATGGCTGTGCACCGTAATCTTCTTCGACTACGAGGGTTTTGTATGACACCAACTGAACGACTACTTGTTTATCCCTACATGGCTAATGGAAGTGTTGCTTCGTGTTTAAGAGGTAATACTTATCGTCCTTTTTCTCTTCTTATAATGATTAAGCTTTCACGAGGGACTTACTTTCAATCTAGTATTTTCTTGGTTTCACTGGTGAATTTTTGTGCCTATTGTGTACTTTTATCTTCTAATCCTTCTTGCTATTTTTATCTTCATTTTTTAAATATGTGACCATTTTGCCAAAAGATTGCAAAAGCACAAATTTATACAAAGGACAAGGTTACCAAGGTCAACCATATGCTCATGATACATTTTATGTAATCTTGTAAACTGTAGAACGCCCGACATCCCAGCTACCTCTAGATTGGCCTACACGGAAGCGAATTGCTTTGGGATCTGCAAGGGGACTTTCTTATTTGCATGATCATTGTGACCCAAAGATTATTCATCGTGATGTGAAAGCTGCAAATATTTTGTTGGATGAGGAGTTTGAGGCAGTTGTTGGAGACTTTGGGTTGGCTAAACTTATGGACTACAAGGACACTCATGTTACAACCGCCGTTCGTGGCACAATTGGGCATATAGCTCCAGAGTACCTCTCTACCGGGAAGTCTTCTGAGAAAACTGATGTGTTTGGCTATGGTATCATGCTTCTGGAGCTAATTACTGGTCAGAGGGCTTTTGATCTTGCTCGGCTTGCAAATGATGATGATGTCATGTTGCTTGATTGGGTATGTATATTTGTCAGTCAATGTACTTACCTTTGCTTTTTCCTTTACATGAGCTAATACTACCACTGTGTCAAATATTTCTTTGGCCAAAGAGGTCTTCCTGTCAGGCAGAGTATGGAAATTCAAGCCTGCTTTAGTGAAACAAACAAATAAAAATGTCTGTTTTGTTTTGTTTTTTTTTTTTTTTTTGGGGGGGGGGGGGGGGGAAGGAAATAGATCTATTGTTGTGAATTCTTTGTTTGCCTCTATTGTATGTCCGGAAGTCAAGGGTTTAAGGTTTCAATTGCTTCAAAGTTGTTGGCTTGATGATGGTGTTGAAGACTATTTAGTGGAGCCATAAAAGAGTTGAATTACAGGAGAGAGAAAGAGTAACTTCTAAAGTAGAAACTGAAGGGCAGTTCATTTTCTTGTTTTGAGTTATAGGGTTATCTTATTATTCTATGTTTATGTTACACTTGCACATTATTCTGCTTCAAGGTTTATACCTTACCTTGATTGGGCAAACACCTCAATTACACCTTAAGCCTTTTAAATCTTTGGAAATGCCAAAATCAGGAGCTCAGTTTTGCAAATTGATATCTTGTTTATTTACAATTCAAGTTTTATCCTCTTTTAGCTGCTGCTTGTTGCTTATCACATACTCCCTTTGGAAACATAGTTGAAGTTGATTCGAGTATAGTGGATATTTTGATTTTTTTTCCCTTATTCAACAATGCTGGCGTCAATGAAATTCATCAAGTTTCTGATTTGATGGACTGCTTTCTCAGGTGAAAGGACTGCTGAAAGAGAAAAAGTTAGAACAGCTGGTTGATCCTGATCTTCAGCACAATTATGTAGAAGCAGAAGTAGAGCAGCTAATTCAAGTTGCACTGCTCTGCACACAAGGCTCTCCTATGGTCCGGCCGAAGATGTCGGAAGTGGTCAGAATGCTTGAAGGTGATGGCTTGGCGGAGAGATGGGATCAATGGCAAAATGAGGAAGTTCGCCAGGAAGTGGATTTAGCTCCTAATTCTGATTGGATTGTCGACTCAACTGAAAACTTACATGCAGTTGAGTTATCAGGTCCTAGGTGACCCTAGAACAGTGAAAGTTGAAAAAAAATTAAAAAGGAAAACTTATTTTTTTAATCATAAAATTTCTCTTTTTTTTTTCTTCGCTCTCTCTATCTCTCTCTCTCTTTTTTTTTTTTTTTTTAAATGACCCTATTCTGATCAATCTCTCTCTCTCTCCTGTAAGTCCATTCTGCATTGTATTCGTTACATTTGTGCATATGAGTCGCTTTGTTAAGGTGCAATTTGTATGGTCTGCTGCAGTTTGACAAAGCCATGGTGTTTTTTATATATCATATTAATATATCAGAAGCTGTGGCAGTTTAATTTTTTTTATGCATTGCGTTATTTACTTTCTTTCATCCATCTGATTCCCCATAGTTTCTGCTTTTTTCCCCTTTGGATTCGATAAATGAGCCAAGTCAAGATTAAAGTCATTCATCAAAAATTTAAGATGTCTATTACCTTTACTGATATTGATATATAGACTTGGTTTATGTAATGTTATCCTTTTTAATTTTCAATAAATGGTAAAATATTTGAATCGTAGATTAGCCGTTCAATTTGGTGGGAACAATTCATAACAGTTGTTAGATGCTTATAATCATATGCATCAAACAACTGCAGCGCCTTTTTTTAATGGCGGACAATGTTACCATGTAGCATTCTCATCTAGAAAATAGTTGTCATATATTTTGTACTGGTTCAATATAATTTTTTTTTCTCTTTTTGACCTCAACTACAATTATTGGGCATTTGCTGTTGCTTTATGGGTCAGCAATTATGAGAGTGGAGTTGGCATTATTTTTGAAATTGAAATTTTATGAGAAAAAAAAAAGGAATAAAACCAATTCTGATTTTTAAGTGGAATCTTTTGTGCATAATGTTTTTTGGATTCAACAATGAATTTGGCAAATGCCTGCATTTAGTAGCAGTTCATCCCACTACACCCACTTTGGATGTCTAAAATTCCATAGGAATTGTTGCAAGTGGATTTCATGTCTAGCTTCTTTTTCCCTCTCATTCTTTTTCTTTTGTTAATATTTACTTGTAAGATTTTGGGGGAAAAAAGAAGAAGAAGAAAAAAAGGGTATTTTAAACTCAAATCCTTTATTAAGCAGCAGCAGTGTGCCATTTGCTCCTAATAGAGATGCCCTTTCTGGTTGTAGTTGTTTTTCCTTTTTTAAGTTAGAGACTTAAAGGAGGAATTTCAAAGTGAAAAACAACAATATTAAAAGCATGACATCTTAGAATTATATAGTAACATGCAATTTGAAGGGAAAAAAAAAACATTATTATGTGATAATTTGTTCCTCATACAACTACTCCATTATCTTTTTTTTTTCCTCCCTAAAATATAACCCATATCCCCAAAATCCAATTTCTCAAAAAAAAAAAAAAATCACTTATTCAAACGAAACAAACAGTATATATATCATTATATATAAAACATGCTTTTACACCTCAAATAATACAATTAAAAACCCACCCCAAAAAAAAAAAAAAAAAAAATAAAAACAAAACCCCCTTAAAAAAAAATTACCAAAAAACAAAACTCAAAAAAAAAAAAAAAAATGATACTCATATAGAAAGCTTAATATCACCAAGGTCAATCTGAGCAGCAATCTCCTCCAACTGCTTCTTGACGCTCATATCAATCAATTTGGAAGCAGAACTTCCATACCTGACCGTGAACCCAGCAACTAAGCTCGGATCGATCACTGTCTTTATCCTCACATTCTTCGCTCCGGTCAGCTTCTGAACCTGTTTCGCAATCTGAGCCAAATGCTGTGATTCCAGCTTCACCACCGAGCTCACGATCGCAAGCTCCGTATCCGTCAATCTATTATAAACCGCCTCAAACTCCTTCACGATGTCTTTGATCAGGTTTATCCTCTTCGCCTCCACAAGAATGTTCAAGAAGTTCGCCGTGTGAGGCTGCAGCGAAGACGAGCTCGCCACCTCGTCTAGAAGCTCCTTCTTCTTCTCGTCGTCGATCGTCGGGTTCGTGAAGTACTTGGACACGCTGGGTTCCGAGAATAGCTTCTCGATCTTCTCGACGTCGGCGGCGGTGGCGTCGAGGGTGTTGTTGGATTTGGCGATGTCGGCCAGGGCTAACGCGTAGCTTCCGGCGGCGGTTGCAGCCATCATGCGAGCGCCGGCGGCGGACGAGGAGCGGCGGCGGGAGGGGAGGTTGAGAGTGAGGGAAGGGAAAGTGGTGGAGGTGGAGAAGGAGAAAGAGAGGGTTCTGGGTGTGGTGAGGAGGGGGCTGGTTGAGGAAAGCGAGGATTTGGGTTGGAATGCAATTGAAGTTCTCTGGAGAGCCGCCATTGGAGTGAAAAGTGGAACCTTTTGGCTCTCTCTCTGTCTCTCTATCTGCTTTTTTCTGGTTGAAAATGGGAGTTTCTTGATTTTGGTGATAGACGGAGAGAGAAGGAATAGGCTTGGGTAGGAAAGATGGACGGTTAGTATTGAAGAAGAGGGTGATTGACGGTTGAGAATTTGTGAATTCCTATCCAGTATTTGGCAAATCGTAGCCACTTCGATTAGATAGAGGAATTGACACGTGGCTGCCTCTCATGGGCTTTACCATATATTTCTGCTGATGTTGGTCCAACGAACCAAAAAGTTTTTGTTTTTTTTTCTAAAAGAAAAAACAAATTTTATATCATATATATATATATATTCACCAAAAAATATATATATACACCAAAAAAAAAAAAAAAACTCATTAACCCATATACAAAAAAAAATAAAAATATATATATATATAATAATGGCTAAAAATTGGCGAATCTTAAAGGGCAATATAACAAATTTTGGAGTATCAAAAACTATCAAACCACAAGTAAAGAAAAAAAAAAAACAGAAAAATGCTTTATTTCTTCCTCATCACACAGAATTTATACATTGAATTTTTCCAAATGCTTTTCTCTTCATGGCCTCGGAAGCAAACTCAAAGGAGCTACTAATTACATATAAAATCATATCTATTACTGTGCTACTTTTACACAAATCAAATTAAAAGACTGCTTAATAGAAGTTCCATTTATAAATAATACACCATTCCTTCACTTCACCAAGAAAGACCTCAAAAAAATATTTAGTTGGAAAAAAAAAAGGGAGTTTATGGCCTAATCCGGTTCATACTCAGACTCGTGTTCATGGGTTGTATCAGGCTTTATTATCTGTAAAAGAACGGGAACCAGAACTCAGATTTGAATTTTGTGATGTAAACAAGTTTGGATATGAGAAGTATGGGTCGTCTTCCATTGAAGTCAATCTCTGAGGAGAGTGATGACCAGGCTCAGATGAATCGAGAACCTTATTATCCGGAAGAGAGGCATCGAAATCTGCCTTGTACGAGTCAAGTGGATGGAGTTTTAATGGCTCTGATCCTCGGACACCTTCATAAACTTCATGGGGCTGTGGAAAACTCACAGTGGTAGGGGAACCACCATGGGCGTCATGATGATCAAAATTTGGCTTTTCTGTAGGGGACTGGTTAGGAGTATCTGTATGAAATGGATTCTCGGAGATACCTTCAGTGTCACTGTTTTTCTTTGTAAGCTCGCTGATTCTAACCTGTGCAAGACTAGCTGCTGATCGAGCTGCTGCAGCAGCACGTTCAGCACTTTCAGCAGCAGCCTGAGCAGCAGCCAACACATCCTGCAAATCCACATTGGCCTCGCTCTTTGTTCTTGAAACAGGTGGTGTACTGCTCTGTCTAGTAAGAGATGATACGGACGATCGTAATGGAGGAGAGATGAAAGGCAGAAACTGCCTATCTTCCAGACTACCAACTGCAGCATGAGGCTCTCCATCTTTATCAGCCATTGATCTTTCTTTTACCACTTCCTCGTACTCAAAGTCTGGGCCTTCAGATTGAATTCCACTAGCTCCAGAATGTCTTGATAAGTCATGATCAATATCATGATCTGGGGCAGCTGGAGGAGGCAGGACCACCGCTGGTGCTGATGCAGCATTTGGACTTCGCCGCAGTGATACCTTAGGAACTTCAGGAAAATCTAATGAGTCCAATTCTGAATCAGAATCGACCTTTTCTTCCTGGGTTTGGTCAGGAGTGTTGAATACCGCCTCATCATGTTTTTCTTGGGGAAGGGGCTGTATGGATCCACTGACAAACTGTGTTGGGCCATTCTGACAAAGAGAGAACCATATAAGTAGGGTAGATTGGAGAAACAAGAAAAGGTTAAAATAAAATTTGCGTCCATGATGGGAACATTTTGTTACCAATAAATCTTCATGAGGTTTCAAAAACTCAGTTTCAGATGCAGCAGGATCCCAATCTAACTCATGCTCTTCAGCAATTTCTTTCAGAAGCTTCATCTTTTTCTCAGGTGAAGGAGCACGAACAGATAGAAGTTCTATTAACTGCAGTTATAATCCAGTGTCACAAAAAGTTAATAGGTTTCAGGACAAGAGAAAGAAAGAAAGAAAAAGCAGATAACCTCCCAATCAAGTTACACAGAAAGATATATTTTCATCATACCTGGCGATTAACACCGCAATCTGGCAGGAGCTCCATTGCAGCTGCCACAAATTCCTTCCCGTATTTGGATGCAAATGATAATTGCACCTGCAGCAACTCCGGCAGATCGGCACATCTTGGTGCAGCAAAACACACACTGGAGATGGCTTCTTTCAAATCTAGAGGGCATTCCCTAAACATAATCAATGGGTCAGAACACTCATAGGGTGCTGACAATTGACATGTAAACAAACCTAGATTACTAATAATATTTATCAGGTGCTACTTCAGCACAAAATGTAGAAATAAAATTTATAACTACTTCCTATAACTGATGCTAGTAGCGCCTTTACTATGAGCCTGTTCAATCTCGAAACCACAACCAACAAACTAAAAAACCAAGTTAGAAGCTAATCTAACACCACGTGCAGTATTTAACATCCAGTTGCAGCTAACTAATGATAAAAGATCTGTAATGCTTTTAAGTTAATGCCTGGGCATTCAGACTGGAAATCTAATATCTCTTAACAGTTTTGAGAAACGAGAGTACAAACCTAATACAGAGCCAGGTCCCAAAGAAAAAAAAGGCTAATACAGAACAAGCAAAGCAACTGATATTGTTCCAAACCTAAGGCAAATGAATCAGAAATTTCCAAACTTCTTCTCTTTTCTTGGATCTCCTCATACTTCTTCTCAAAAAAACCAAGCAAAGTTAAGAAAACTGGGCAGACAACAACTTATACCAAGTGAGAACTAGTAAAACTCATCAAAAGAGAACATTTTAAGGAATTAACATAATGTAAACCATAATTTGCAACTTGGAGACAAAACTTTTTAAATCCTTTTTCTCAGTCAAGTCTGTATTACCTAGGGCTACAAACAAGTTTGCTGTTTGACTTCTGATATTGTGGGATCATGCCCCAAAATTTATTAAATCCCCACATTGTGCATCCTTTTATCTAATAAAAAGTGGTCCAGTTCATGCATGAGTAGATGCAAACCAAAAACTCTGACTTAATCTTAGCATTGGCCTAACATCTAAAAGCAGGTTTGAATCAGTATCATTGTTTTAGGTAAGTCCAAAATCCAAATTTCTGTACTATAACATAAATTAAACACAAAGCATAGAAACAGCATATTACAAGAAAGTCATCAGTATAAAGATCTACCTCTGTGATTCGATAATTGGAAGGCGGACAGTTATAAGCTCACAGAAAAGCTCAATAATCTCTTGAGCAGCCATCATATTCTCTTCCCTAATAATATGCTCCACCTAAACATAAAATCCCAATAAGACAAAGAAAAATTAGAAAATACTGCAACTAAAAATCTCCAAAACAATTTCTAATTCAGGGAAACAATTATATGCACCATAATTAGCAGAAAGAAAAAGGGCAAAAAAAAAATTTAACTAAAGATTTGGGGAAAAAAAGATGATACCCGAATACGAGCAGTAGCTTCTTGACCAGTCTCAAGAAGCTTGGCAATGTCTCGACGCATCTGTTTCACCTGAATCTCCCTCCTGTTCCTCAGTAATTTTATACGAGGAATCGTTAATTTCAGTAGGGTTTTGCTGCAAAACATAACAAAGAACAACAAAAGAAAACAGATTTCCATCATCAGAAAACTGAAACCCATCTAAAACGAATCGGGTAAGACTCAAAACATAAACAAGAAAGTAATTAAAATACATAGAATTCTTTGTTTGTTTGCTAAGAAAATAAACTAGAAAGAATGGGAAAACCAGTTAATTTATTGCAATAGGTAAAGGAAACACAAACCAGACTAAATTTCTCAGCTTTTCCTTTTTTCTTTTCCAAAAAATTTGAATCAAACCCAAGTTTCCGATCGCAAAAAACTAAAAAAACCCAGAAAAAAGAGGGAAAAATGAGAGGAAGTGAATAGGGGTACCATTTGGCAGCTTTAAAGCCCCCCTTGCTGAAGAAGGAATCGAGCATCGACATGATTGAAGAAGATCCCAAAATCACCAGCTAAACAGTTGCCGAAATGAATATCATATATATATATATAGAGATGTAGGTATAGTTCTTGATGATCAAATTTTTTGGAGATGTTAAAAAGAAAAAAGTTGGGAAGTGAAAAAAACAAGCAGAGAAATATGATTTTAAACGTAAATAATATGTCTTAGCTTATAATTATTAATAATTATAATTATTATTATACCTGATCTTCTATCACAGACAATAATTTGGTTAGGGACGGAACGCGTCGTTACAAAGTTTGCTTACTGATGAAGGATTTTGTTTATTGGTTGCTTCTTGGCGGTTTTAAGGTGCTGCCAAACACTGCCTTGCTCGTTTTCACATCTACTCCACACTTTGCCTATTGCTTATGGGATTGGGTGAGCTGGGCTCTTTGTCATATTCATTCATGAAATGCTCGTGTTAATGTTTAATTTAATTTAATTAATCTTGGGATTAATAATATTTCATTTTGCCCTTTTTACTGTGCTTCATGAATGATAAGATAACTTATTTTAATAACATATCTCACATTTTAATCTCCAATAGTTTTTTGATATATCTTTTATAATATAACAAAGGATTTGAAAGACATTTTACTAGAGACAATTCTAAATATAATAGCAAAATTTAAGCAGAGAGATTAGTAGAGAAAAATAATAGATAATTGCAGAAGAAACACTAATTTTTACCTCCTTAAATTTTTTTAATTTAAAAAAAAATAAAATAATAATAAAGACAGTTATAAAGATCATTGGACCAACTTTTTGTTATGGTCGAAGATCATTTATATATATATATATGTGTATATATATTTATTTTATAGGAAAACTGGGTGTGCTTACATGACTTCAGCTTCAAGTGTTACGTTTATTTATTTATGTGAGTTTGTTAATGAAAGGTTTATTAGCTCTCTTAATTTCTAAACTATATCCATAATGACATTTTGATTCTTATAATTTTCTTTTTACATTTGCTTAAAAAAAAATTAGCAGTTTTAAGGCATACGCTATACACTTATTGCAATAATAAAACAATAAAATATAAAAAAAGAAAAAAGACAACCTAGTATGACCCTCACAGGTTGTATCAAATGTATTTTTTATTTTAAAATTTTCAAAAATTAGATTAAAAATAATATTGAGGATCAAAATGCAACAAAATTTAAAATTTTGAAAAAAGTTTAACGACTAAAGTCCAATTATAAGCATAGTTCAAGAATTAATTGAGCTAAAATAACTCTTTTATTATTTTTTTGGACAGAGATTATATTACAATATATTTTAAATTAAAGAGTAAAACAAATTTGATCCAAGTCTGGTCTAATCAACAATTTGTAAGTGTATTATCAATGATTTTACTATTGAATCAAACTTACGAATACACTAATAAATGAGTTGTTGTTTATTAACATGTTTATTTCTTAATTTTTTTACTAAATTTTGTATAGTTAATTTATTTCAATTGTTTTTTTTTTTAATAATAAGAACACTTGCTATTAAGCACAAAAAGAGAACTCACAAAAAAAAGTACAGAGCATTCTCACTGCCAGTAATTTCTGAGACATAAATATCAACCAGAGCATGAAGCATGCATAAAAAGTTATCTGAAATAAATATAAAATTACAGAAATTTAAAAGAGTAGTCTTACCCATAAAATCTGCCATTTTATTGGATGAGCGACTGTTCCAAACCACCGTCCAATTACTCTTCTTCATTTATTTCAATTGTTTGTTAGTGTTAATTAAATATGTTACATATATCAATTAGCTATGAATGTGAATGAAAAAAAAAAACTAAATAAATAACACTTTAGACCAAAAGATTTCAAATTGTATTTTATTTGGTGTTTTAATTTTTTGTCTCATTAGTTTTATAGTTAATTGAGATGATTCAAGTTTAACACAAACAAACAATTCAAATAAGCAAACTGGACTTTAATAACCCTTTGTTGGTATTATTTCTTGGACAACTTCAATGGCCCTTTATTGAATGGTGTTTTTGTTGGAAACTTTGGAACCATTGGATTAGATTACAATCAGAGTAAGAACAGGTGGCACAAGGGAATAGAAGGCTGATTGATTGGGGGTGGGTTTATACTATTTTATGATAATCATGGGTGAGAGTATCAAGCAACGAATCCCAAACTAGCGTGGTGGCAAAGCCCCAAAATCAATACAAAAATGGCTGCCACGCTTTGCAGCAGAGCCAGAGTCCCTTCTTCCATTCTCTTCTCCTCTTCAGTACGACGCCGTTTGCCCC
This sequence comes from Ochetophila trinervis, assembly GCA_003254975.1. Classification (NCBI taxonomy): domain Eukaryota; kingdom Viridiplantae; phylum Streptophyta; class Magnoliopsida; order Rosales; family Rhamnaceae; genus Ochetophila; species Ochetophila trinervis. The sequence goes on from QANX01004573.1 coordinate 32,944, forward strand.
TGGTTGGGGCATTTTGTATGCTTAGCTTCGGCCTCTCCAATCTCTGCCCTATCTCCTCCAAAACGGGCTCTGTTTATTCTCTCCCTTTTGGCTCTCTCTTGAGGTTCTGCTTTTTATCTCATAAAATTCTTGATTTGGTTTTCTATTTTTTCCATGCAAATTTTCAATCTTGATTGGGTTTGTGGTTAAATTGTGGTTTTTTCAGATCAAAGTTTAGTAGCCAAGCATCAGCTAATAGCACCAAAATGGAAGGTAGTAGTAGTTCCACTGTTCCCAGCATTGTTGTTTATGTCACTGTCCCCAACAAAGAAGTAGGTTAGTTGCTTACCCTCATTAATTTTTCGTACTGGGTTTCCATTTTTTTTCCAAATTTTTTATTTAAAAGATATATATATATATATATATATATATATTGCTTTTAATAATCTATTCTGTGTGATTAGTTGGAATTTATAAAATGCTCAGTCTTTGCAATACTGTTTTGAGCCTTTTTCTTGCAAAATTACGTGGTTAATTAGAGTTTTAGTTAATATCTACTATTGTTTTGTTCATGGTTGGAATGGGATTTTTGATTAAGATTATTCCTTTGTTTTTTTCTCCCTTCTGAAATGGGTTTTGAGTCGTTATCTATAAGAGAATCTTTTACTTCCAATACTGTGTAATTAAGTGGAATGTGTTGCTTAGTCTTGAGCACTCTTTCTCCATGTACGTAATATTTACTCGAGCCTTGTACTTATATCTTGCAAGATTAGGATTTTAGTTAGTTTTGTTAAATATACTAATGTGTGATAGTTGTACGATTTCTAAACAAGTTGCATTGCTATTTTTTAGCATCTTTGGTATTATTTCGTCATACTGCACCAGTTCCATCCAAATTCTCAATGTAACATTGTCAGGAGTTTCTTTGAAGCAATTGCCACCTTCTCCCCTCCCTGCTCGGACCACGAAAGATGAGAAAAATGTACAAGTTATTATTATCCATTTAGCCCTCTTATAGCTAGAGTCATTTCGAGGATTATTGAGCTGCACCTTGTCTCGTGTACGTTTTTGATCTGAGTGTCCAAACTTCTGTTGATTGGATGGACGTCATCATGCTACGTAAACATTTATAACCTATGAATGCTACACATGTTTTTCTGTGCAGTAGATAGCATATAGAAATTTGAAGGAGTAATTATATCTGTAGGAAAACAGCACAAAAACTTCCTTGGCAGTTTTGTTACTCTGGAATAAATCTAAAGTCATCTTCTGCGAACTGTAACATACTGTTGAGATAACAAAGCAAAATATCTAGAATGTTATTCTTGATGACATAACATGCACAAAACAAACGAAGAAGAATAGTTGTAGAACAAGAGAGGGAAAAACTAAAGTTTTTATTCCACTAAAAACAATAGTAAAAATCTGATTACAAGCTTACAGACTAAAACTATTTATAACTAAAGAATAGATAGAGTCCTACTCCTATTAGAACTCCACTTCCTATTCCTAAAAGAGTTCCACACCTATCTATTATTCAAAACTTATCTAATAACAAAAGAGCTATGTTTTAACCAATATTCTACAAAATCTCCACCTTGATTAAAACATAGACTTGAGTTAACTTTAACAAGTAAAGCTCCTCACATTTACCAAGTTTAGAGCACTTCTAAACTTCTCGGAATCCACTGGCTTGGTGAGAATATCAGCAGGATTGATGCTTGTATGAATCTTTTCTTCCACATTCTCTCTCACAAAATGCATTTTGTAGTCAATGTGCTTAGTCTTCTTGTGGAACATAGGATTTTTAGTCAAATTAATGGCACTCTGATTATCACAATGGATAATCACCTTCTCCTGCTCAATCCCAAACTCACCAACCAAAGCCTTCAACCATATCGCCTCCTTAGAAGCTTCTGTAGAGGCAATATATTCAGCCTCTTTTGTAGAAAGTGTAACAACCGGCTGTAACGATTCCTTCCAGCTGATAGGATTTCCAAACAAAGTAAATATATAACCAGTAGTTGATTTTCTTTTATCCAAGTCACTTGCAAAATCAGAATCGACATATCCAAGGAGATTCTGATTTCTCACTTCAGATTGCTCATAAAGAAGACCAAGATTCTTACTCCCTCTCAAGTATCTCAGCCCCCATTTTGCTGCACTCTAATGCCCCTTTCCCGGATTAGCCATGTACCTGCTTAGGAGACTCGCTACAAATGCCAAGTCTGGCCTTGTACAAACCATAGAATACATTATGCTTCCAATTACACTCGTATAAGGAACATTACTCATCTCTTTTTCTTCAGTTTTAGTTGAGGGACACAAAGCAGAAGAAAGTTTAAAATGAGCTGCAAGAGGAGTCAAAACTGATTTTGAATCTGCCATATTGAATTTTTCCAGGATTTTGGTAATATATTTTTCTTGGGATACAAATAGCTTCTTCTCCTTCATATTTCTCTGAATATCCATCCCCAAAATCCTCTTGGCAGCCCCTAAATCTTTCATTCCGAATTCTTCACTAAGCTGGTGTTTCAGCTTTACAATCTCTGCCATTTCAGTTGATGCTATTAGAATACCATCAACGTATAATAGCAGAAAAATCCCCAGCTTCTTTTCAGTTCATTTCTCATATACACAACTGTCATAAGAGCTCCTCCGAAAACCAATTTTCCTCATAAACTCATCAAATCTCAAGTACCACTGCCTTGGCGATTGCTTGAGACCATAAAGAGATTTTTGTAGCAGGCAGACTTTATCTTCCTCTCCCTTGACAGCAAATCCATCTGGTTGTGTCATATAAATCTTCTCATTAAGATTTCCATGTAAAAAAGCAGTTTTTACATCTATTTGCTCAAGTTCCATATCCATTTGAACAACAAGGGAGAACAAAACTCTAATGGATGTATACTTCACCACAGGAGAAAACACCTCATTGAAATCTATGCCTTCTCTCTGTGTGAACCCCTTTGCCACAAGCCTTGCTTTGAAACGAGGCTTATCTTCTCCAAGTAAATTCTCCTTTTTCTTGAAAATCCATTTACAACCTACTAATTTATGATTCGCAGGTCTTTCCACAAGAATCCATGTCTTATTCTTGTGTAAAGATCTCATTTCTTCATCCATTGCTTTAATCCAATCCTTCCTATTTATGCTTGTGACCGCTTCTTTGAAATTTTTAGGATCATCTTCCCTGATATCTTCAGCAATAGAAAATGCGTAAGAGATTAGATCAGCAAATCCATACCTCTGGGGCGGTTTCACTTGTCTTCTGGTTCTTTGATAAGTTTGCAGCTCTCCTTGATCAATTTGAGGTTGAACTCTTGTAGGTGATGATGATCCAACAGGTATTTCCATAGATGAGTATGGCCTTGAAGCATCTGCTTCATCTTCTGTATGTGAAGTAAAATCTTCATCTAAAAACTCCACCTCCAGCTTAGTTTTCCGTTTATCAGATTTCACATTTTCTGCATTATTTTCCAGCTCCTCAACTTCTAAAATTTGCTTTCCAGCACCAAGAGTCTTTGTCATGTACATCTCACTCTCTTTGAAAGTAATGTCTCTACTAATAAAACACTTAGAGACATTTCCCTGTTTATACCACAGCTTGTATCCTTTCACTCCTTCAGGATATCCCAAAAACATGCACTTTCTTGCCCGGGGTTCTAATTTCCCTTCCTTTATATGTGCATAAGCAGTACAGCCAAAAACTCTCAAGTTTTCAAAACTTGGAAGGTGACCAGTCCAAATCTCTTCAGGTGTCTTAAATTCCAATGCCACGGAAGGACATCTATTGATGAGATAAGTTGCTGTGTTTGCAGCCTCAGCCCAAAAATGCTTTGGCAAGTGAGCACAAGACAACATACACCTCACCCTTTCCAAGAGAGTTCTATTCATTCTCTCTGCCAAACCATTTTGTTGAGGTGTATAAGTTACTGTCTTGTGTCTCACCATCCCTTCACTTCTGCATAGCTGATTAAACTCTTCATTCACAAACTCAAGGCCATTGTCAGTCCTCAGTTTCTTCACCCTTAATCCAGTTTGCAACTCAACCATCTTCTTCCATTCCTTGAATTTTTCCACCACCTGGTCTTTAGTTTTCAAAATATAGATCCATAACTTCCTTGAGAAATCATCTATCAAAGTGAAAATGTATCTTCCACCACTCAAAGAATTCACCTTGGCTGGCCCCCACAAATCTGAGTGAATATAACTCAGTTTTTCACCAGTTTTGTGAATAGAAGTATTAAACTTCACTCTAGTTGCCTTTCCAAAGACACAATCTTCACAAAACTCCATCTTCTCAAGTCTTCTACTACCTAACAGTCCTTGCTTCTGTAGTTCTATAAGACCCCTTTCACTAACATGTCCTAACCTTTGTGCCAAAGATTAGAAAGAGAAGGATCTGCTTGTGTCTCAGCTACAGCAGCTCCAGCAGCATTAATCACAGTGCTTCCCACAGGTGTATAGAGTCCATTTTGTCTCAACCCTTTCATTATCACCAAAGAGCCTCTTGGCACTTTAAGAACTCCACCTTCACACTTGTATACACTGCCTTCTGAGTCAAGAACCCCAAGTGAGATCAAATTTCTCTTCAATTCAGGAATATGTCTCACTTCTCTTAAAATCCTCTCAACTCAATCAAACATTTTGATCCTTAAGCTGCCTATGCCAGTGACTTTGCATGCCTTATTATTTCCCAGCAACACTTGTCCTCCATCTATGCTTTTATATGACTCAAACCATCCTTGATTTGGAGTCATATGAAAAGAGCATCCAGAGTCTAAAATCCAATTTTTCTCTGCATTCTTTACTTTGACAGCAAGAAAATCTACTGACTCATATCCTGAGTCACTGCTTTCTTGCACTATAGTAGCCTTTCCACTCAACTGACCCTTCTTGAACTCAAAATTCTTTCTAAGTGGACAATCTCTTTTCATGTGTCCTTCTTTTTGACAAAGAAAACATTTAAAAGACTTATAGTTACCACTAAAATTTCGATTAAAGCTGCCACTTCTAGACATTGATCTGGGTTTATCCATTTTTCCTCGGAAATCCCTCTTTTCAGTTCTTCCTCTCACTGAAAGCCCTTCTCCTATCATCTCATTGTTTTCTTCATTCTTTCTAAGTTCTTTTGCATTCAAACCATCTCCTAATTTTATTGAATCTCTACCATGTTTCATAATATCAACAAAAGTATCATATTTCCTTGGTAAAGATTGCAGTAAAATTAGAGCTTTATCTTCTTCTTTGTAATTTATTTGAATATATTCTCTAAATCCAAACACAACTTGTTGAAATCATCCACATGTTCTTTAATGGTTTTCCCTTTAGCCATTTTGAATGTGAAAAATTTCTCTTTCAAATATAGTTTAGAAGATAAAGACTTGGTTAGATAGAGACTATCAAGTTTCATCCATACCTCAAAGGCAGATGTTTGTCTTGAAACTTCCTTTAGCACTTTGTCTCCAAGATTGAGTATGAGAGTGTTAAATGCCTTCTTCATAATAGCCTTCTTCTTATCGTCTGAATACGAAACTGGCATTTTATCCTCTCCATCCAGCGCTTCTTCAAGACCAAGATTTCCAAGAAGAGCTGACATCTTCATCTTCCACAGCACAAAGTCAGAGGTACCATCAAACTTTTCTATCTCCTGCTTAGCCACAGCGTTGTTTGCCATGTCTGAAACTCAAACCTTTCTTGCTTTCAAGAATCTCCTAGAAAACAGATCAGCACCCTGTTTCCTGTCTATAACCAGCTCTGATACCAATTTTGTTGAGATAACAAAGCAAAATATCAAGAATAACTCAAGAATGTTATTCTTGATAACAGAACATGCACAAAACAAATGAACATGAAGAATAGTTGTAGAACAAGAGAGGGAAAAACTAAAGTTTTTATTCCACTAAAAACAATAATGAAAATCTGATTACAAGCCTACAGACTAAAACTATTTATAACTAAAGAATAGATAGAGTCCTACTCCTATTAGAACTCCACTTCCTATTCCTAAAAGAGTTCCACTCCTATCTATATACCTTTATTCAAAACTTATCTAATAACAAAACTTATAACAAAAGAGCTATGTTTTAACCAATATTCTACACATACATTCCCCATTTCATACGTGTAATAGTTTCTATGAGTTTATGCCACTGAGCCTCTTGTTGTTGATTGAAGAATGGTTTTTTAAACATCAATTCAATGGTGCATTTTACTTTCCAAAACAATTATTTATTTATTTTGAATCTCAAGATAGGTGATTGGGTTGTTGTATTTGGTAATAAAATAAAATAAGTTTTATTTAAGGATGGAAATATTGAGATGTATTTACTTAAACAATTAAATATTACAAATTATCAATGGGTTCTTTTATTTGTGTTCTTAATGGTTTCATAGCTGTGCAAAAGGATAAATTTTATATATTGTTTTGTAGTATTATATGTTCAGTTTATCTTGTATATTACTCTACTGGCTCCTTCTTGTTAAAATGCATAATTGCTGAGCTTTAACTAATAACTATCATTAGGAAGAAAACAATTTAAGCTAATTGAATAGTTTTCTTGGTAATGCACTATCTATTTTTAGGAAAGAAGTTGGCTGGAAGCTTAGTCAATGAGAAACTTGCAGCATGTGTTAATCGAGTTCCTGGTATGTGCTTCATCCTTTCAAATAAATGCTATTACATTGTTACTTTTCCTTATTTTCACTTGATCACTTGAAAGCATCTGTCTGTTTTGCTTTAGCATGGTTGCACTCTTTTACTGATGGATATTATTGCTTGTAGGGTTAATTATACTTTTCTCTCCAAACTACCACATGTTTTCCACTTTTTCCCAGGTCTAATTATGCAGTTTGTTGTATGGATTTTAAGAAATTTTACTACATTGATCGCATAAGAATAAAAGAGTTCTTATTGGAAGTACATAAATTTTGAATGGCTAATTTTACTAGGTTCATCTAAAGATACTGCACATTAGCAGGGGCAATGAGAAGGTTTTTGTAGTTTGGGGGTAAAGTGAAAAACGTGTAATAGTTTGGGGTGGCAGTGTGTAATTTAACCCTTACTTCTCCAAAAGTAAAATAGAATACGGTAATCATTTTTGCATCCTGTAAGTTACACCCATTGTTCTTCAATGGGCATGAACAAGCCATCTCATATAATTTCCATTTTTCTAATCCTTCAACTAGTGTCTTTCCCCATTTAGTAAGAACCCATATTCCTAATTCTATCCTTTCTAGTATTGCTCTACATTCATTTTGTTGCCTTCGTTTTATTGGCATGTTGGTAACGTATGTCATATTGTCCGAGCGCCATGGACCATTTCATCTCAGATTGGCACTTAATGAATTTGCATGTTAATGCTCACTGGAATTGAGTTTGAATATATGATGTATTTTCAACCTTGGAAATGCAGGTGTAGAGTCTGTATATCTGTGGGAAGGAGAGGTAAGGATCCCATTTACCATTTGAATATAGATAAGGATGGATAAAACCCTTCTAAACCATTGCTTACCATTACAATCTAGATAGTTTACATCTGTTCAGAATGAAGTTCATTTGTTTACTAAATTATTAAAATGAGAATGAAAGTTCCTCCATGTTATTGCAAGCAAGGATGAAATAGCACTATAGCTTATTTATTTATTTTTCATGTTTTGGAACTAAATAACAGGTCCAGACAGATAGCGAGGAACTTCTTATAATTAAGACCAGGCAATCTCTTTTGGATGCTCTGACACAGCATGTCAAGGAAAACCATCCATATAAGTAAGCCCAAAACTTATGCACTAGCATTTTCACATCAGCAATTAACTACCTCTACAAAACTGAGTTGCATGCTGGAATTCAAGGAAAAAAAAAAATTGCGACAAAATATAGTTCAGTAAATTGACAAACAATTAAATCATACGCCTAATCCTCACTCGTCATCTACTTGAACCATTGCCACTGAAAGTGAGCTTCACTTTGAAGTGGAAAGAACATACTATAACCTCCCTTTGTTTCTGTTTTATGTTGGTCAGTGCTCCAGAAGTCATCGCCTTGCCTATCCATGGGGGGAGTCTTCAGTACCTGGAATGGATCAAAAACAGTACAAGGGACTGATTTTCTCAAGCCTGTAAGAGTGTTCATGTAAATACCGTTCAACTAGTTGGATTAATCCAACATCTGCTATTGGTCAGTGTGTGTATGTATGTGATGACATTATAAATAAAGATGCTTGTCGGATTTGCATTGTGGGAAGAGCAATCTAAATCTTGTATTGCATTTGGGTTATTTGTTTTTTGCTTTGATAATATATGCATCCATCTCTAGAAAGGTCATTGTTCAATGGTTATGAGTTATATGATCTTCTGAAGTTCTATGGGCAGGTTTGGTCCCTGTATAAGGGCTTTGGATTGAATTATATGATTCATAGGCAAAGATCTGGTAGGGTATGTGAGCTGTGTTAATGGCTTGTTTAGGTATTATGCTTTTGTTGGAAATACATTAGGTGCCTCTCCAAAAAAGATCATCCAGGATAAGCACTTCGTAAGAAATGTTTTTATCCTCCTCATAATGTTTGAATTACTCCCAAACAATACTCTAGTTTAGCCAAATATTTGAAATAATTTCTCATGGTTAACTGGTTCACCATTATTAAGAAGAACAAAGCAAGCAACTCGCTGGAGTTTGTGAAATTATTTGATTCCTAGATCCTAGGATGAGCATTGATTTGTCTTGGAAATTTACAAAGGAGGGTATTATTTCTTGTCAATGAGTTTCTTTCGAGCAACTGAAAATAGGTATAGAACTTTTGGCATTTCATTTTCTCGTCTACTTTTTGTTGGTATTTTTTATATGCATTTGTATATTTGTAAAAGTAATAGGTATATTGTTTTTTTTTTTTATATTATTTTTAAATTCGTCAACAACATAACCTCACCTGAACTACTCAAATGTCAAAAGAAAAATAAAAAGAATATGATTAAAAGTAGTTAGAAAAAACAATGTAAAAGCTAATATCTCAAAATAAAGCACTCTTTTATTCATTATGGAGAGAAAATTAGGCAGATTCTCTGTTACAAGCCTTGTGATAACACACATACAAGGAAACACCAAATAACTAAAAGCTTCGACACTACGCAAGGACATTGCAAATATATTTTCAAGGGACACCAAAGTGGAGAACCCATTATTCTATCAAGCAAAAGGGTGCAAATGCTACTTTCACCCAAATTACAGTTTTAAAGTTTAAGCTGCAGAAAAATTTAAATTTTTCTGTTTGTAATAGGAGACAATTTGGAGAAGCTTGTCATAAGGAGGGATTGTCTCTTTCACAAGGGAAAGCCCCTTGAGAGTTTCAACCCAAGAGTACACCAATGGAGTCTTTTCTGGGTCAATTATCTTTACACCAAGAAAATCTTCTGTAGCTTTTATAGGGCAAAATACTGAACCACCAATGATATCTAAAAGTCCCAAATTTTCATTATTAATATTGGTAGTGCCATCTGGGTAAAATCCTTTCAATCCCTCATCAAGCACCTTCAGTAGCTCAAGGATCTTATTCAGCACTTTTTGTTGTGTTTCTCCTTCCGTTTTCACTAATGTCATCACGTTCTCAGCAAACTACAAAAACACATCGATCAGTCAAACTATCAATCATATATGTATTTTTCAGAATGGATTGAGAATCTTAAACATAAATTCTGATCGATTCAAAATATAAAAATAAAAGATAAGATGGTCATTGTTATCTGAATTGTCTTCTAAAACGACTAATAAGATATAAAAAAATTTAAAAACCATAGAAATCTAACAAATCTAAAACTGACCTGTTGATGGATAAAATCAGTCCATATTCGAACTAGGGCTCTTTGGTAAGGATCATCAGGAAGAAGTTTAGGACCAGTCTTTTTCCATGTCTCTTCAATATATTCAAGAATGATAAGGGATTCGATAATGGGTTTTCCATTGTGGACAAGAACAGGAATCTTTTTGTTAACAGGATTGTATTTGAGGAGCATTTGGCTTTTGTTCAACAAATCTTCTTCCACATAGACATAGGGTATGCCCTTTACTTTTAGGGCAAGTTCCACCCTGTTGCTGAAAGGGCTTGCCCACATTCCATGCACCACTATACTCTCTTCCCCTTCCATTGCAAGTATATATGTATGAGCTATAGATATGGTATTTGCTTTCTATTTTCAAGTTGATACTAACTTTCATTCTACATGTGTGTATATATAGACCACCTTAAAAGACACACTCCTTTGTGTGTGACACGCGGCCATGCAATATTATATTTCAAGAGTCAGTCAACTGGCCAATACAAAAACACTTAAATTTTCAAAAGGGTCACTGATTTTCTACCTCATATTTTTTTTATGGGATAATTGCACTTACATATTCTTTATTAACTAATTTTAATAATCTATAACCAAAAGGGGGGGAAAATGAAGTTAAAAAATGCTAGTAATATGTTATCACTGAAGATCAAATGCAAAAAGTTTAAAATCAATATATTTAAAGTGTAAATTGAAAATACAAGAGCAAATAGGTGAATTATATATATACATGTAGCGTGTCATATCAGATCGTTTGAATGGTTTTAGCAGTATGTTTTTCTTTATATATATATATATATATAGAGCGTGATCGTTTTAATGGTTTTAGAATTATATTTTTTTTTATTTGCCATTAAATTACATAAAGACATATTTAAAATTTAATTGGTGGTTAAATATATGTTTAGTGACATACAAAAAAACTCTATTGGGCAAAATGATAAAGAAACCGAGAGAATTTTAAATATGCTTTTAAATCTCAGCTTTTTAAAGCGATTTAATGGTTAAAAAAGAAAAAATTTGATACTAAAATTATAGGCCTAATAGGAGTATGTTTATTTTATATATATAGTCTCCGATTAGGACTATATGACTTTTCTAAGCCAGATCTTAGATTTATAATTTGGGCTAAAAATAGTAAAATCTAATTTAAAAAAAAATTAAACTTAAGGTTGAGGTGAATAAAATTATTATTTGACCTTAATAGTTTTTTCTATTGGGAAGTCAATTTCTTATTGAAATATTAATTTATTGGGGCCAAACATGATTATTTTTCTTTTTAAATGTAATTTAGTACTTTGTAGTTTAATAAATTTATATAATAGGCATTCAAGTTTCAAGTGTATAGCATAAAATTTCAATTTATATTTTGTATCACATTAGGCTCACAAGTTTCAAGTATATCACATGAAGTCTTTAATTTATATTTTATACTACATTAAATTCTCATTAAAATTTACAAAAACAATGTCAACTCTCCTATCGTATATGTCGTCCTGTCTAAACCCTTCCAGCCATAAGAATCTTAACCAAAGATAAAATGAAAGTACATGATGTTGTTGAAGACACGTTTCAAATCAAAATGGAGACTTTTATTACTTTTTTCCAATAAAAATACCCAATTAAAACTTACATTTCTCTCAACTAGGCATAAGAATCTCACTTCTTTCTTTTTAAAAAGGACCCAGCCAAAACTTTTTTTTTTTAATAGAAGTATAAAAATTGAAACTTAAATATTAATTCTGTAAATTTGTGATAATGCTAAAATTTATTTATTGATTAATATTTTAGACTTTTGATAGCTTTATCATAAAACATATGCAAATAGTGGATCCAAAATATAAAGTATTAAAATTTTAAACAGAGTCTAATATGACATTTATTATAAATTAAAAATTCAATATAATACTTTTAAAATTTAAAAATTTAACATGTAAATTTATCAAGTGCATTTATTCCTATATAAAACTATATCCGATTTAAAGGGAAAAAGAGAGTCTTCGAGGGATAACCTAGGGCCTAAGAGTGGATCTGCCACTTAGCAATAGACTCACTGGCTAAATAGAAGTCCAACAACATATTGAATGAGTGAAAGAAAATAAAACATTTTATCAATTTAGTGCACTTAGATTGAATCTTTTTAATGATTTTTTCCAATGTTATTTTATCAAATACTGAAAAAGAGTCAAAATTGGATGGTTAATGTGGTTAACCGAGATGATGATGATGACCTTGTTGATCAAAGTTAATTGGTGGTTGACTTATTTTATATAATTTATTAAATTAACAAATTATTAAAACTTGTGAATTTATAATTGCTAAGGAAGAGGTTATGTTACAAATTGAAATCTAATGAATTTATACAGATATAAATCATTATAAATAGAAGAAAATTAATAATTTCTATAAAATAATAAACATTCTATATTATTTATTTGTTCTTTTATAATTCTTTTAAGAAATTCCAAAATAAAATCAGAAATTACAAGAAATAATCATAAAAATAATAATATCCATAATTAACAATCAATCAGTAATATATTTCCTTTGTGAACCTCTCCATTCTATTTAGAGCATTTTTAATGGGTCTATTTTAATTGCTGAAAAAATATTATTATATTATATAAATAGACAGTGTTTGAAAAAAAAAATTTCAATAGTTATGTGTAAAGCCTCTGTTAAACTGATATAGTAAGAAAAAAAATAAAAACTATCAGGTTGACTCTCTAGAAATAGAGGGTCTGTAAAATATGCTGACTCAGAAAAAAAAATTTTTTTATTATTTTTGACAGTTTTATTTTAATTAAGGTTAATTTTAATTAAATTTAATTAAAAAAAACATTATACATAATCAGTTAAATTTATTTCAAACAGTTTCTATTGAAAATTATTTTTGAATATTCACTTTATATTAAATAGATATTTATCATATAAACAACAACAACAACTTCTATTTTACATATCACATAGACTCAAATTTACAGTACGATTAAATATAATCTTACTATGCTTTCTAAAGGTCCACGACTCTTTTACAATTTTATTTATCCAGCCTAATCAACGTACCCACTACTCACATTTTACGAATAAATTAAAGGATAAAATTTATTGGTTTTGCACTTAAATTTTTTTAATTGTCAGGCTTTACAATTTAAGCTTTTAATTTGTCAACTCAAAAGATTTTTTAATTTGTAAAATTTAAACTTTGTTTGACTTTTAACTACAAAATTACACGCTTAAAATTAAACTGTATTAATTTTTAAAATATAAGCTATAAAGACATTACAATGCAAAATTTAAAAATTATTTTTAAAATTTTACGTTTTGATTTTTTTATTTGAAAAAAAAAAGTTGATACATGTCATCTCAAAATGTAGATTTTTAAAACTAAATTTAAATTTTACGCTTATTATACAAATAATTCATCTACAGATTTAAAGGCTAAATTGCAAAAGAAAAAAAAAATTAGTTGTAAAATTTACCCTAAATTAAATAAATACATACAGCATAGAAACATAACGAACACAAACTATGTTAATACTTAAAAAAAAAAAAGTTGAACAACACGATCCCAATAACTATTACTTTGTTCTTTATGCCTGCCAAAACTACAAAAATCCTTATATTGCCTCATAAATTATAATTTTATTATCGGTCAAATCCAGTCATCCAATTTTAACTAATAGATTTGACTAATCAGTCATAAAAACTACATCCAAATATTTACAAAGTTCCATAAAATGTGTACGGCTATTTTTATCAAAAATTCACCCATCAGACAAAAGAAATTAATAGTCCACTAAAAAATGTTTAGTCAAGCTTCACATGAACACGTGAGACACCTGTACATTATTACAATGGGGAACTTGAAAATCAAAATTTTTATTCTCATTCTAGTCCACTTTTTTCTATGTGGAAATTTGATCAATATTTATTCTAGGTCAAAGAAATAGTTGGGTTGGAGATGGTAGTATCATATTCAGAATATGAAATACCATAGACAACATCTTTTTTTTTTTTTTTGGTTAATTCCCATAGACAACATCTTAAATGGCCAGCTGATGTCAGCATCTTAAAAAAAAGATTTATTTATTTATTTTATAATCTGGATTTAGATGGCTAAAAATATTTCTTTCTAATTTAATTTATTTGTTAAAAATGACCTTCTTCTTTTTTATAATATTGTTAATTTCAATAGTTTTATGTTTAAATTTTGACATAGTAGTACAAAATGTTCATATTTTTATCTGTCATAAATTTAATATGTCTAAATTATAAAATTGTCAATATATATTTTATACGAAATTATAATTTTAGTAGGCAAAATATTTTTTCTCAATTTTATTTTATTTTATTAAAATTGTTTTTTAAAAGGTAATTTTAATTGCATGTCTTTGATTGGATTTTGTGTCAAATTTTGACATAGTAGTGAAAAATGATCAAATTCTTATATGTTGTAAGATTTGACATGTCTAAACTATGAAATTGTCTTAAGATTTAATACTGAAGAAACTTGATTTGTCCATGTCATGAAATTATTAAAATATTTTTTGATTAATTAAAAAATAAAAATTGGTATAGTGGTATAGGATGTTAAGTACTTGATTGTCATGAGATTTAGTTTGTCTATATTATGAAATTGTCAATACAGTAATGTTTAAATAAAATTAACATAGTGGTCTAGGAAATTTTAGTACTTATCTGATGTGAGACTTTGTATGCCTATATCATGAAATTATCAGTGTATTTTCTTCCAAAGTGAATTGAAGCTATTGACGGCTTAATTATTTGGTAGGATGCTTAAATTGGAGAAGAAAATTAGTTAAATGCTATGTACTGCAGATTCTTGTTTACTATATCAGTAACTGGTTCAATGCATTCAGTTATGGTGTTTAATTAATTATTTTTACCCGTACATAATTTTTTTTTTGTTCAGAGAGCTCTAGCGATTTGTTTTGTTTAAAATATATATTAGAAGTTGAGAAATGAACTGATGCATGATCCTGTTGAGATGTGAAAAAAAAATTATAAAATTTATCCTAAATTAAATAAACACATCAAGCATAAAAACATAACGAACACAAACTTTGTTAATACTTAAAAAAGAGATTAACAACACGATCCCAATAACTATTACTTTGTTCTTTGTGCCTGCCAAAACTACAAAAATCCTTATATTGCCTCATAAATTATAATTTTATTATCAGTTAAATCCAGTCATCCAATTTTAACTAATAGATTTGACTAAATCAGTCATAGAAACTACATCAAAATATTTACAAAGTTCCATAAAATGTGTACGGCTATTTTATAAAAAATTCACCCATCAGACAAAAGAAATTAGTAGTCCACTAAAAAACAAAAAATTACCTCTGTTTAGTCAAGCTTCACACGAACACGTGAGACACCTTTAATACATTATTACAATGGGGAACATGAAAGTCAAAATTTTTATTCTCATTCTATTCCACTTTTTCCAATGTGGAAATTTGATCAATATTTATTCTAGGTCATAGAAATAGTTGGGTTGGAGATGGTGGTATCATATTCAGAATATGAAATGCCATGAACAACATCATGGAATACTTTAAATGTCAAATTTATAATCATTATAGTGTGCAATACACAAAAGGATCTGGAAGCAGCCATAATCTAAGACCACCTAAACGAGTCTGGTATCTAGGACTACCAGGTCGAGGCTTGGACCACGGACTGCTCGAATGGGCTAGGACCATGGACCATGGTTGAGGCCGGGACTCAAAATTGCCTTATTGTGGCAGGGACTAGGATAGGACCCCTAATGTCCAGTCAGAGCTGAGACTCAAGACCGCCTAATCAGGGCCAGTACCCAGAATCATTCGGTTGGAGCCAATACTTAGCATCGCCTAGTCAAGGTCGATTGTGACAACTAGGATCTAGAGCCAGGGTAACTGTGGGCGGGTGCGGGGCACTGTTAGGCTGCCTTACTGGCAGAGCCAGTGTAAGTGTGGACGAGTGCGGGGCACTGGCAGGCTACCTTACTAATCCCACATTGCCCGGATGTGGAAGGGTGTCAAATGGTTATGGTTTAAATGTAAAGTGAGCACTCTCTTAATAATCAAGGCTTTTTCAGAGAGTTTGGCTTCAGTGTTGGAAAGAACTCTGGAGTTAAGTGTGCTATAGTGGGAGCATTTCTGGGATGGGTGACCCTCTAGGAAGTCTAACCAAAAACCCTATACCGTCTAAAGTCCAATCCCATATCGCCCGGGTGTGGAAGGGTGTCAAATGATTATGGTTCAAATGTAAAGTGAGCATTCTTTTAATAATCAATGCCTTTTAAGAGCGTTTGGCTTCAGGGTTGGAAAATATTTTGGAGTTAAGCGTGCTCCCAAATTAAGCGTGCTCCAGTGGGAGCATTCCTGGGATGGGTGACCTCTTGGGAAGTCTGACCAAAAACTCCATACCTAGATAGGACCATCAAGTGGCACCAATATCTGGAATTCCTATATGGCCAAGATTTTGTGCTCGACATTAATCGAATATGGATTTGTATAATTCATTTGTAAAAGTTTTAGAGAAATATAAAAAAAATAATGAAAAAAAAAAAAAAAACATAAATGATTATCAAACAAATTTTTATATTTTCCATAAAAAAACAAGAACCAAATATGATTGTTATTATTATTATGTTTTTATAACAGAAACATAAACAAAAAACCATAAATCATAAAACTATAAACGATAAATAAAAATTAAAAATTAAAAACAAAAACTGAATATGTTATCAAACGGACTCTAAATTTTTCAGTTGTTGTTTTATATAGATAATTTATGAGGATTCAACAACTAATACTTACGCTCAGTAAAGCTTATCAGCTGGACCTTGATTACCTCATGTTGTATTAATTATAGATAACATTAAAATTAATAGGCTACAAATACTTTTAAGATCAAAATATTTTTAAAATAGAATTTTGACTAAAAAGACACTAAAAAGACTTGACTAATTAAAATAAATTCTAAAGAGAAGTAGTTGTAGTTATGTGTGAATCAAAGATCTCCTCAACATTGGCAGATCTTTTTTATATAAGTGAATAACTTTCCATGAGATTTGTTATGCTTCCGATGTGAGACTAATGTAAATTTTCATTTCCAAACACTTGTTTATACTAATACAACTTCAATGCCTTCTTATCTCTAAACAATGTGGAAGAAATGTGATTTACTCACTTTCCAAATAATATTTCAACAAGTAAAAAATATTAATTTTTAATAAAATTAATATATGGTCCAAATACCTTGATAAAAACTATGAATGATCAGAATCATTCACTTTGCTCACCATTGAAAACAATTGCTACATAATTTTGCATTTACTAAAGAATAAAAAACTGAAAAATGAAAAAAATAAAACTGGAAATTTTGTATTTTAGATAACCATAATTCACAAACAAAGCAAATGCATCAACTAGCAAGAAATTACTAGTTATATCCATGTGAATGTTTTTTTTTTTTTTTCTGAAAATTGTCATCTTGAAAGGTACAATCTTATTATATAGATCCATATTCCCTTCTAATCACCATAAACAATATTTCCAACTAGAATCATGAAACCGGATATTATACAATTAAATGGTATTAGTATTACCTTGTAGTAAGAAAAGAACCCAGAAACAGGCAATTATGCCAATATAAACTGCAAAGTCAATATATTTTATACAGGTAGTTTATAGATAATTTGAAATTCAAACCTAAGAAAAGTACAGAAAGATTCACAGAGATTAAAAAAACACAGTAAAAAAGAACAGATGTTTAGAGTTCATATGCAATTGTATTTTACTAACAAGAAATGCCAGAGGCACAAGACTAAAGCAGAAAAAAACCATGGCAGTTGAAATTGCATTGAAACCACCTTGTCTGCGATGTAAAGTACAGAAGAGACAAAACCATAAAGGCATGGAAAAGATGCTAATAAACCTTATTAATTTTAAGCAAAATCCATGAAAATTACACAAGAATACAAAATGTCATAGTTGATTGGGACAAATTTCTTGGCATAGTATCTGGATGCCTTTGTTTCGAGTATTGACAGTAGGCTAATTAAAGGAAAGACAATCTGAGAGGAACTTCATTATGCATAATGAAATCAAAATAGACTTTCTCTGGACCAACCCATCTACGAAGGTTTCACCACGAAAAAAAAGAACGTCTTGAGAAGCTGCATCCAACTTACAAGCATAGAGATATCTAGCTCCAACATAGTGAATCTTATCTAATAATCTAACAATGCATTTGATGGAGAAATTCACTATCTGTGTAGTTTAGGAGTAAGAAACCACCCAAGAAAAAAGAAGCCATGTGATCATTTCTTATTTCACGTTCGATTGTATTTTCCACAAGTCTGTTTGAGAATTGAGATGAAGTGCCATATATATATGAACAAGTCAAGATGCTGCAATACAAATATGACCATTTCTGAGCAAACATATTCAACAGAGAACAGTCATTTCGACCTTGACCTTCATCACTGCTATACAATATTAAGTGCATATGAAGTTACACAATTAGTATGTACTTTAGCAAAATAGGTAATTCGGTTTGTATTTCACCATATTGATCATTAGAACAATTGATCCATCTATTAACTATCATAAAAGTAAAGCTGCATGCAGATGCAAGAAAATGCAAATGAAATAAGATTACCATAATATAATTTAATATTGAACTTGATCATTAACTTTGACAAATGAAAATTGTTACAGAGAAACAGTACGCCTGTAAAGTACTTCGTTATCACTCTCCTCTTCCTCATCCGACAAAATCTCACTGCTAGGTAAATGTAACTTCCCACCCATACAAAATGATGGACCCATAGTCTCTGTTTCAATGAAATCTCTCTCCAACCTCTCTTGAAATCTCTGGTCGCTGCAGTTGAGGAACCAATTTAAGGAATAACGGATCCCCTTGCTCTGTAACCTCTGGTACCTGGGTTTAATCCTGGATTCCAAGCTATAAGTAAAATATTCAGGAAATTCCACAAGCTCTTTCAGTGGTCTCCCCATCTCACTTTTAAAATAATAATAAGAATTCTTCATGAGCTCAACTCGCAAAGCAACTAACTGAGGACATTTCACAATCATCTTAGCTACATCTTCAGAAGGTATTCCACGACCAAGAAGGAAATCGACTGGTTTCATTATTACATGTTGATGCAGGCTGACTATCTGGGGCATCTTCTCTATCACTTGAGCAAAACCTTCGGGATCAATCTTGAGCTTCAAATTGAAAAAATACTGCTGCGAAGATAATTTAGCTTTCAAAGGCAGCCCAAGAATTTGAGGGTACTGGGCAATAACCGAAGGAAGCTCTTCTTTCCTTATTCCAAAACTAATTAAGCAATCCACATTGGGTTTAACGGTCTCCTCAAGATCATAGCCAATTATATATGTCCGCTTCTCCAACATCCTAGTCAAAACCTTCTTTGGTAAACCCAGAGAAATCAAGTAATCAACTAGTGGTTTAATCATGGTACCAACTCTCATACCTAAAAAATAAGGATACTGTGTGACCATTGGACCAATATCTCTAGGACTAACACCAATACTAACAAGATAGGCAACTGAGGTACTCATTGTTCCCTCCAACTTAAACCCCAGAAGCTCAGGATACTTCTGCAAAACATACCCAATATCTTGCTTTTCCACATCAAGACCACGAAGAAACTTAATAACAGGTGCAAGCTCAACAACAACACTAGCATGAAACACTTGTGGGTAGTTCTTAACAAATTCACCTAGTTTTGACCTCTGCATCCCAATCTTTTCCAAGTAACCCAACACAGGTATCATATTTTTCCGCACGCTGCATCCAAGCATTAACGGGTACTCATTGATGTCATCAATAGACAAACCCAACTTTTGAAGGAACTCAACCCGTTCCCTCATAACCTCAACTGTAGAAGGAAGTTCTAGGTTTTCTAATTCATCAGGAACTATTCCTAAACTCTTCAAAAAATCACATATGATTACCCTAGAGACGAGCTTCTCTTTGCGGCCTTGGACAACACCCCAGGTGACTGAGGGCATCTCATATTCAGGGAACTTGGAGGAATTTGCTGAGAATGCACAAAACTGCAAAAACTTCAAAGGGTTTTGAATTTGGACGTATTTGGAACATGGGTTAAGGCAGGATTTAACAGGTGGTGAGTTTAGAGTGAATTTAAGAGGGAATTTTGAGTTTTTGGAGAGGATTTTGATGATAGGTTTAATTTCTTTGAGCAGCGAGCTCATCATCTAAGTAAAAGAGTAAGAACAACAAACATAGAATCAAGTCAGTGGTATTTATTAGGAAGTAGGATTGGCCAGAAATCTAAATTTAGCACAGTATCTCCATACTTTTTTAAAGTACCATCCTGCAAACAAAGAAAACAAACACATCAAGATATTTTCTATGTCCAACCTTCAGCCTAAAATCAACACCACATTTACCCAAGTAAAATGGATAATATACTAGGTTTGGTAGCATTGTCTTTTTCTGTAATTATTTTTGTCTAACCTAAAAATACAACAAATATAATATCATATAATTTAGTTTGATAAACTAGTTATCAGTTGACCTTCCCTAAGTGTGGGTATTGCAAACTTTAAAAACTTGTCATTTGTTAAAAACTCATTTGGCAATGGTTCCTGCCAAAAAGTCCCCCCTCCCAAACTAGCATAACCATACACTTACCACCAACACTATGTCCACCATGTAGTCACAGCATGTATATTAACACTAAATCAGTACTACAAGTTATCCTTAACAATGAAATCATCACATTTGTGATTCACCAAGAAACTTATTTTGTGCTTCCATAGGCATATTTGCCAAGCTTAATTTTTATACTTATAATTTTTTTCTTTATTCTTATGCACACCTAATGTGTGATAAATAGTCTGGCTTAGTTTGAGACAAAATTATTTGGTTTTTAGATGATAGCTAGACCAACAACCATTTTCCAGTATGTGCGATCCATCTTTTTCAAAAAAACAACGAAATAAAATATCTATATATATATATAAAAGAATTTAAAAAAAAAAACTCTTCTGACAAAGTAGGAGCTTAAGTAAAGTGATTATTATTATTATTATTATTATTATTTTTTCTGATAGATGTTAAAAGGGATAGTAATAATAATAACAATTCTATAGTTATGAAGCCCAAATTTTATTTTACTTTTTTTTTTTTAATTTCAAATGACAACCTTTCTAATCTTATAATCAACTTCGGATGGTATTTGAAGCCAACCCATTTGCATTTGTTTTGTCACTAGGGGAAGAAAATCTATGAATGGTGTTACTAATGAATCAAAAGTATCAATTTTTATCTGTAACTATTCTTTTTGTTTGAAATCTAAAATTTTAGACCAAACAATTAAATGAGGAAAAAAATAATCTACAACCCCGATATTCAAAATAAAAAATAATAATAATAACAACAATGAACCAAATATTACTAACAGTAACCTTTGGAAGAAAGAATAAGCTGGAAGATGAGGAAACAAAGAGAGCCAGCCAATGAAAAAGGGAGAGAGAGAAAGAGAAATTACCACGAGTTCTATGGCCGCCGATTTGCCGGTGGTTCGCCCGACGAGTACCGGCAGACAAAGCAGAGCAAAGGGGGAAGAGAGAAAGAGAGCGCACTATGGAGGCAGAGTTCGTGCAAAGAGCACAGCCAAAAAGGAAAGGAAATGTTAGAATGACCTATCTATCCTTTGTTTTTTTCTTTTGAAAGAAAACCTGCATTTCACTAACCAAATGAATTTAAAATACATCTATCCTTTGTTACTTAAGACTAATTGATTGGTGCAAAAAATTTGATTCCCCACAAAATGAATATACATAGTGTAATTCTGCAACAAATTTATTATTTTATTAAAATAAAAATTATTATT